>JAJPUD010000136.1:108670-126337 GCA_023553655.1 Myrmecobius fasciatus
AACTGAAGGGATGCCCATCAATTGGAGAGTGGCTGAATAAATTATGGTATATGAATGTTATGGAATATTATTGCTCTGTAAGAAACGACCAGCAGGACGATTTCAGAGAGGCCTGGAGAGACTTGCATGAACTGATGCTGAGTGAAACGAGCAGAACCAGGAGATCATCATGCACAGCAACAACAGTATTACATGATGATCAATTCTGATGGACATGGCTCTCTGCAATAAAGAATTGTCTCAAACCAGTTCCAGTTATTCACTGAAGAAAACCATATACACCCAGAAAGAGGGACATGAAATATGGGCCACAACGTAACATTTTCATGATCTCTATTGACATTTGCTTGCATTGTGTTGCCTTTCTCTGATTCTTTTTTTTTTTTTTCTTGTAGATAGGATTTTTCTTGCATAACTTCTCAAACATTTCAACATTATTAACATGTAGTGGACTTCCTGCCATCTGGGGGAGGGGAGGGGACTGGGGGTAAAATTTGTATTGGAAAGCTTTGTAAAGATCAAGGTTGGGGAACTACCCATACATATGTTATACAAATAAAAAGCTTAAAAAAAAAAAAAAAAAGAAAAACTATTGCTTGATTAAAAAACAAACAAACAAACAAACAACCTTTATTTCTGAAAGATTCTGATTCTTGTGATGATAAAGAGGACTTTGCATGAGTCCCAATTTAATTTCCCTAGTAAATAGAAATCTTACACTAGTAGCACAACTTGTGAATTATTGTGAGAATGAATTTTGCCTTTACAAAAGTGAAAAGCTTTAAAAATGCAACTCCTTCTTCTCCCTACTCTTTTTGTTTTTGATCCAAATAAAAATATGAGCCAGTTCTTAGAGAAGAAAGAGTTCTTATTTTAAAAGAAAATGCACAGAAAAACAAAAAGTAAATTGATGGTTCTAAACAGGAAATTTAAAAAAAAATGTGATGGGGAACATTTTAGTTCAAATATTTGGAATTAATAAGTTAGGCTAAATTGATGGACGGTTGTAACTTTATTGTTACTAAAGATTTCAAACTATATGTTTCTGTATACATAAGATTTTAAACTGGGTTAAATAATGAGAATTGATTTTTTTTTTTTTGGTCTGCTGTGTTTAATATTGGCATCTGCTCTTCTCTAATGCCAAGTTTCTAACTGTATACAGTGCAGTGATATCTAGGAATGTAAAGTTGTTGCCCGTCAATAAAAATCACAAATTAATTTTAAAAATTTCTACAGAATTCTTCATAATTTTTTTCATAATTTTATCCATAATGTTATTTTCCTATTTTTTCTAGTTTCCATTAAGTGAAATAAATATACAGCAAAGCCTGAAGTTGCTCCTTAATTTGTTCTTTCAGAAAAAAGAATATGTGGATTAATTAACAATTCAAATTGTCAAAATTCCTTACTATTTTTCAGAGGTTTATAGACTTTATTTGGCAAGCTGCAATTTTCCCCTACTACTCAAGAGGGCAGCATCTGATCTGAATATACTTTGTGCTTGACCAAATAATCTTACCACCTTTTCTGTAGTGGGACTTTTTCATAAGCAAGCCTTTGATTGTTACTTATATCACTTCTTATGACCAAAATATGACCAGTGGTTAATAATTAAATAGCTGGTCTTGTCAAAACTCAAACTTTTAAAAGTATTTTTCTGGGCTGATAAATTGGACTGTTATTTGAAAACATCATGCATTTTCCTTCTTTGCTTCCTCCCACTTTTTTCCCCTCCTTTTTATTTTTTTTTTTGTCTTTCTTTCCTCCCTTTGTCTTTTTAGTTTTTTTTTTTTTTTTTTTCCTCATTCCTCCTTCGGTTGTCCCAAGAAGAGATTATGCATTATGAGGGAAAAGCCCAGTGATTATTGTGCTGGTTGTGAATAATTTCCACTATCTCGTTTGCTTGACAATTGTAAACTCTCTAGAATTCAAAAATAAGAGTAATTTACTACTGCTTTAGTTTCATGGAGCATATCCTTAATTTGGGCCATAGCTTCAACTTTCACCTCTGCTATATATCTTACTGCTATGATGATGACTTAGGAACAACTCTTTATTGAGTTTTTATTAATAGTATGCTCACTGTAGAAAGGCTAATATGACATACCTGTTTTATCTTCAAACTTGCTGTTGGATATAAATTGAAGAGGCATTCCTAAACTTCACCAATTGATTTAATAAACATTTATTAAGTACTTTTTCCCAGTAAGGCAGTTGGTTAGACACAAGAGTTTTTTTTTTTTTTTCAAGGAGCTTACTAAAATCTTATAGTGCTGGTGGTGGTAGTAACTGTGATTTAATTAGTATAGGATAGGAAACTCCTATTCTGTACTAGAGTCTTAGAAATTTGCTTAGAGCATTGAGAGTTTAAATGACTTTCCAAAGCTCACTCACTCTATCTATCTATCTATCTAATCTCTCTCAATGGAAATTAAATCCAATTCTTGACTTCAAGACCTGCTCTCTAAGGAAATGCAGAATGTAAAAGTTCAAAAAGAGAAGTCTAAACAAATTGCTATGATAAATTGGAAGAGGGACAGCTTACTGTAAGATAGGAGCTTTAAAGTAATCTTCATGAAGGTACTGTCACTTTAGGGATCTTAAAAGAAGGGAAGGATTACAACAGACAGATGGGAACTAGAGTGAGGACAATAGTATAGAAACAATAAAGAGAGGTGCAAACAAAGAGAGGAGTTGTGGGTAGTCTAGTTTTGCAGGACAGAAATATTTAAAGGGAAATAAGAGATAAATCTGGAAAGGTAGGGTAGAACCATTTTGTGGAAGGCCTTAATTTAATGAATGTCATGACCTGCAAAAATGGAAGAAACTGAAGGAGCAACAAGTAGCAAGATGAGAGTTAATAGTGAAAAATGAATCAGTGAAAGAGAAAGGAAAAAAGGCAAGGAGTAGAAGGAAATTGTTTTTACCTAACACAGAAGAGGGCAGTTTAAATTTGTTTCTAGAAGGAACCTATTGATTATAGATTAGAGTCATCTGAGCAATCGTAAATTCCTTTCTGAAAAGTTGGGGGATCTCAGCCACAAAGAAGGACAACAATAATAGCTGGACCCCAGGCTATCATCATGAAAAATTTTATTATTCTATAGTCCATATTTCAAATCAATTAGGATATGAGATATGTTGGTTTTTGTTACCACTATTCCCTGCATGGCTTTGGGGACATTTTTGTCCTCCCTTTTCTGTTCCTGCCTTCTTCTAGATTTCAAAAACCTGCCTCTCTCTATTGTTGGCTAATGTAGAACATTTTTCTTCACTATGGTCCAACTATCTTCCATTCCCCTTCTCTATACATTCACCATGGAATATTTCTTCACAAGGTCCATCATCTTTTTATCAATGGTGAATTCTTCCTGGACCCTTTATTTTTTGGAGGAACTGAGGCTGACCTGTTGTTATCTTTTCCTGACTTCCTTTGAATCATGCCTGGGCCAGGTAACTTTATTTGCCCACCTCTTCTTTTCAGTTTACTTTTATATCTTGACTTTCTCCTTTAGAATGTAAGTGCCTTGGGAGCAGGGACTATTTCTTTCTGCTTATATTTGTATTCCTAATGCGGTGCCTGACACATAGTTGCCACTTAATAAATGCACTTTCTTTTCTTCCTCTTTTCCTTTCCTTGTGTATAGCTGGGAAATATTCATGAACCTTGTTGATATGTGTTGTGAAATGCAGTTCTGAGCAGGAAGAAGACCAAATGGTAAATAAGGAATAAAGCAAATAACGTGTATCAACAAACCATTCCATGGAAAAGAACTGAAGTTTTAAGTCAGCAAACAAGAATAATTAGCTGATATGGGATATATCTTTGGTGGCTCATTCCCTAGAAAACAGTGGTCCTTCAGTCATACTCTAAAGGCTCATAAAACATTATTGAAATAATTTAGCACTGCCTGCCCCACAAAACCTGGGTGCTCTTTTAACCTTATAAGGCTACTACTGCCTTTTGGCTCCAGTCAGTGGCTTATCCTAAGCAGCTGTTCAGGAATAGAGTTCCCAGAACCAACTCAGCTCAGCTGTTGATTTATACCTCTTCCTTTCTAATCATAGAGAAATGTCACTAGTGTCTGTGCAGTTCAGAGAAGATTCAGATTCCTATTAAGCTTTTGGATTTTGCCATATTAGAATTAATTCTCATTTATAAGTTCAAATTTGGCCTTGGACACTGTGACCCTTAATTTGTTTGCCTCATTATCCTCATCTATAAAATGGATTTAATAGTGACACCTAACTTCCAGAATTGTGAGGATCAAATGAGATATTTGTAAAAGAAAGTAACACCTAATCTTCAGAGTTGTGATGATCAAATGAGGTATTTGTAAAAAAAAAAAAAAACTTTGCAAAACTTAGAGTGCTATATAAATGCTAACTATTAAATAGAGTTGGAAAGAACCTTAGACAGTAATGCAGTTGCCTTCTTTTTAAAATAAAGACACTTGAATCCAAGAAAGTTATACAATTTGTCTAAAATGACAAAGGTAATAAGTGCCTAAGGCAGGATTTGGACTCAGGTTTTAGTTCATGTCTAAGGCCCTTGCTATTACACCAAGTTATTTCTCATTATATCAGAACAGTTGTAATTTTCCATTAAACTGGGAATTCTTCCTACTCCTTGCATAATTACAAAATGGTAGTGCAGAGAGTGGTTTCTAGGGGGATAAATATTTATAAATCAATTGTCATGATGAGCAATTTGAATATTCCACTTAACCACAGATATTAATAGCATTATAAGTTTGGGACATTAAAAAAAACAGCTTGAAATCTGGCAGGTGCTCTCCATCTTTCTTTTTACTATCTGTTGCAAAAGTAGAGAGTTTTCTTGGTATATGCCTCACATAGGAAAATTCACAAGCTGAATTTTACAGATGAGGCTCAGAAGTGAACAAACAATCTCTGGGCTTGGAACTTGTGTCATATCAAGCTAGGAGAAAAGGATGCTGGAGCTGAAGGCATCCTCTAGGGAGGAGATGACTGCAATACTTTCATCACAGCTGACAGCATTCAGTTTCCAACCAGAGAAAACAAAAGCAAGATTCAGGCATATATGTACTTGGATTAAAAGCTTATTAACAGGGCAAATAGATAGCACAGTGGATAGAGTACTGCCCTGAAGTCAGGAGGACCTGAGTTCAAATCTAGTCTCAGACACTTAACATTTCCTACCTGTGTAACTCTGGGCAAGTCACTTAACCCCAATTGCCTCAGGAAAAAAATAAAAGCTTATAAGCAAAGATATCGGGCTGAAGTGAAAAGTCATGGGAACTTCCTTCTTCTCCAGTCCATTTGTTTTCCCTTCCATAGATCTGGGCACCTCATTTTCCAAGACTGTTTTGAAAAAAAAAAACAAAAAACAAAGTTAATAATTTACATTGTCAGTACAGTATAACTCATATTTCCATACCTTTTTAAGGTACTTTCTTCATAATAATCCTTTGAGGTCAGTAACATTTTCAGATAATGGAACTGAGTCTCTAATAGGCCAAGTGCTCTATTAACAGATACTTATCTAGAAAATGTCCAAAGTGGCATGTCATTCCATGACTCTTCCCTATATTTTCCACGCTCTGTTATCTATGCTCCTCAGAAGAAAGTGATAGTGAAAGTGATAAAGTGAAACAAAGTGAAATTCTTTTCAGATCTCCATCTATGATCATAAAATCTTTCTTTTTACCAAAAAACTAAGAAAAAGTTTCACAATAAACACTTTTAATTTTTTAGTGTGTATTTTGTTTTTTGGTTATGAAAAATCATTTGATCATAAATCTTTCTTTTTACCAAAAAAGTAAGAAGTTTCACAATAAACACTTTTAATTTTTTAGTGTGTATTTTATTTTTTGGTTATGAAAAATCATTTGATTTGATTGAACAAAATGCTACCTTCCAGACTATTTTACAAAAAAAAAAAAAAAAAAAAAAAAGGTGTCTTTCATGCACACAAAAATAATTTGAGATTCCTTGGAAGAGGAAATAATTTTGTTTAACAATCCTCTGATGATAAACACTAGGGAGCATAAAACAAGAAGTTAGCTTTTTTGTGGCAATTTTATTTTTTATAGTATTTTATTTTTCATATAGATAGTTTTCAATATTCACCTTTGCAAAATCTTGTGTTCCAAATATTTTCTCTCTCTCCCTTTTCCCTTTCCTCCCCAAGACAGCATGTTCAATCTAAACATATTTACATATTAATTATGCTGAACAAGCAAAACCTGATCAAAAAGGAAAAGAAACACAAGAAAGAAAAAAAAAGCAAAGAACAACAACAACAAAAAAAGGTGAAAATACTATGCTTTGATCTACATTCCATCAGGGAAAATATAATCTTATCAAAGGTGTTCACCATAGTGATGGAGAAATCTAGGAAATAGCATAGGCTGAAAAATGAACTAAATCACTCTTTAGAAAATTTGGAACTCAAAATTTTTTAGTGAATGTCAAAAATTAACTTTACATGTGACAGGGAAAAATAAAAGTCTTTAAAAAAGATTTTTTTAAAAAAAATATACATTTAAAAAAAGAATTTTAAAAGAATATTTTTAAAAAGAATTTTTTTAAAGAAATTTAATCCATCACCAATTTTTACCTCTAGATTCACTAGAGGGTCTGATTCTTCATGTCTTATTTAAGTGCTATAAACATAAAATAATTTATTAATAATTGAACATTATATAAAATATATTCCTTTTGAAAAAAAATGTATATTCTTTTTAAAAAGATTCTTTTAAAAAAATCTTTTTTAAAAATATAAATTCTTTTTTTTAAAAAAAGTCTTTTTAAAAGACTTTTACTTTTCCCATTACATGTAAAGTTAATTTTTGGCATTCCTTTGAAAAAATTTTGAGTTCCAAATTTTCTCTTGTTCTCTCTCACCTTCCCCCTCCCTGAGACAATAAGCAATTTGATATAGACTATATATAGATAATATATATTCTGATAAACTCAAAACAGTTTCACAAATATCATCACTTTTAGTTTCAGAGTTCCATAGAAATCATTGTAGACTAATCATATTATCTCCATTTTGCCTATCAGCACTTGCATACTGTACCATGTTTCCAACATGGTATTGGATTTACCTTTTTGGCTAATGTCTTAGATCATCCCATTGACATAAGATATATAAATTATACTTGGATCTTTGATTACTCAATCAATGTTGAGACTTTTGTTGTTGTTGTTCATTCATTTTTCAGTCATGACTGTGACCCATTTGGGGTTTTCTTGGCAAGGATACTGAATTATTTTGCTGTTTCCTTTTCTAGCTCATTTTACAGATAAGGAACTGAAGCAAACTTGTACAAGGTTATATAGCTAGGAAGTGTGTGAGGCCAGATTTAAAATCAGGTTTTCCTTACTTTAGAATTGGTACTCTATACACCATGCCATCTAGCTTCTAAAATGTTGAAAATAAGAGTAATATAATTTGGTGCAAGTTTTCACTATATGGAAATTTTCTTAAGTCTTTTTAAATTACATGGCAGCAATTTAAGTTCAGGAGAGGAAGCTCCTAGGCTCACATGTAATTCTGAATTGAGAAAGTTTTATATGCATGAAAAAAAATTACATTTTGCTGAAAATAATTCAGAGAAACATTGTCTAAATAAGAAATGACTTTTTTTTTTTCTTTTTCATTCTTTGGGATGTGCTTTCAAACATTCCATGGGAATCATAGGATCATAGATTTAAAGCCAGAGGGGCTCTGGGTTTTATCTTTGTTTAGATCTACTTTAGCTCAGTACTCCTGAGCCCAAGTCAGGAACCATTTTCCGGCTTCTGAATAGCAGGGATTTCAGGTATGTGCCACTTTTAACTTTATCCAGACAGGATATGATTCCATTACATCTAACCAATGAGTAAAGTCCTGTAGAAATAGAAAGAAAATTTGCCTTGGAGATAGAAGGCATGATTTCAAATATTAGCTCCATTAGTGACTATCTGTGAGACTTTGCATGAGATTTGGCTTCCTCATCTATAAAATGAGGAAACACACTATATCCTTCCCCCACAGGTTTTTTTTTTTTTTTTTTTTGAAGATCAAATGAAATAATGGATGTAAAGTACTTAGGTAGACATTAAGGTTTTGAATAAATATAAGTTGTTATTAAGAACCTTCAAAATATATAGTCACTGATCATCAGTGAATCAGTGATGAATCATTTCTCTAGAACAGGGGTTATCAATGTGGGATAAACTATCCTTATGGGAGTATGAGAAACTTGTCAAAGGAGGATAATAAATAGGTATAAAATAACTATGTTATTCTTTCAAATTTTATATTATTTCATAAATATATGTATGTATATATATGATAAACTCTAAAATTTATTTTCTTTCATATTGAATCAGGATATAGGAATGTTTGCTGAAAGCTGAATCAGAAATGATTGAATATGCCTGTTACAGAGGATGTGAGAGAAATTAAATGAAATTTTCTGAGAACAGACCAATTGGAAATCTAAGAAACATATATGGAACTATGAAGTGACCCCTCCCCTCTGTTTTTCTGCAAACAGATAATATTTCATAGCTCTGGCATAAAATCAAAACCAATGAATTAGAAACTCCTTATCATGAAATCCTGTACAGAACTACATTGTCATTCACTGTCAAGAATAAGTTTGAGTAATCACTAGATCCCTGTGAATCATGACAGAAATACCACTCAATACAGTATTATCATAGGAATGGAAGATAAGATGGTGGTAGAATATATTTCATTATCCATATCCTGAAGGAAAAGCTTTTATCACTAGTCAGCATTCCCTATAGGATAAGGACTCTGTAAAGGCAAAGTACAGTAGGGTTTGGTTTTTTTTTTTTTTTTCCATGAATTCACTCAACAGTTAGCAAGCATTTGTTATACTATTATCATGTCTGGTCACTAATGCTGACCAGAAGTTGAATAGATTTTTTTTTTTTGAGTCTATGTCTTGGTCTGGCCAAGAAATTGTCCACAAAGGCAGTAGGGTGGGGAAAATTGGTAAAAGCTGTTGTGGAGGGAGTAGAGTCAGAATATGCCAAAGCCCAAGCTACAGTCTTTTACCAGGCTGTTATACAGAGTTAGGAAAGAGATATTTAGGTGCAGTGTATTAAGTAAAATAATTTATACACCAATTAAAAGAGGTGCTATACCCACAAAATATATGGAACCAGGTTAAAATGTAATTGGGAAATGTTTAGCAAAATAAATAAAAATCAATACAACATAGATGATATTAATCTGTGGTTTTCTAAGTCAATATGTGGCTTGCAGGGTTCTGTTTTCATTTGAAGGTGTAAAACACCTTCATGGAAATAGTAGAGTCAAAAAGATCTCTACAGACCTGCTAAAGATTTCTGGGAATTATCTACTTTTTAAGATTGTATAAACAGTTCATAATTCATACATGATGAATGAGTTTTAGCAACATAACAGGGGTTATGGGGAATTTGAGAGGAATCAAGGACCCCAATGAAGGGGATGAATATCCAACCACTAATTATCTCTATATTATTTTGAAGTCTGTTTCTATCCACAAAAAGCTTGTAAACCAGTTATTGTATAGGAATGAAATCATCATGCAGTAGAAATTATATATTATGTACAGAGGAAATGGAAACATTCAGGTTATTGGTCCATAAAGTTATTATCACTTTGCCTGTCTCATTTCTCTATGATACTGATGTTCTCTCTGTTCAGATGAGGGTTCCAATACAGACTAAACCTTTCTTTGACCTGAGAAGTGTAGTATAAGGATCATCTGAAGATAAGAAGGCAAAAGGAGTCCCAAAGGAATATGTACCCTTTAATAATCAGAATCCTATTGAGAAGATTGAATTAAATTAATAGATCTAGAACTCTAAAGAGCTCCAACAAATGAAAGAAAACAAACAAAAACAAAGAAACACTTAAGATTTGTTAAGATGATATACAGTTGTTTGGAATTATCCAGGGTACTGAAATACATCTTCCTAAAATTATTTCTGACTCAGTAGATCAGAGTTCCCTGTCTAGTTCTGACCTTTCATTTGCTTGCCTTGACTTTACTATTTAGACTTTTGTATCTAAGATTGCTTTGATTTTTTTTTTTTTGGTTTCCAAATCATACATGAATGAAATTGAACTTGGGATATTTGAAAAACCATAGATCTTTCACATGATTTGTTTGGTTGTGTCTTTCCATCCTGTAATTGTACATTTAGGGTAACAAAATCTAACACCTAGTCTTAATTCACAAAATTTGAAGGCAATTTTTGTAAAAGTGACAATATATAGGATAGTATATTCCCAGATAACATCAGGAATTTCAAGCTAGATCCAATGGAAACTTGCTCAGCTGATCCATTGTCTATTAGCTCAAAGGACAAGTGATTCATCTATACATGTGAGGTATCATTGGTAACAGTTGATAAAAGATAAACCATGAGTACTTTCATATTGTTTGAGCCAGCATAAGATTGAATAATTACCTGGAGGAGAAGGAAGTATATATGGATCAGAAATTTGTAACTGGACACCAGGAAGAGTACTTTGCTAGTAATCTATATTCCTGGGGGTGTAGTGATTAGTTGTATTGCTTCTCTACTCTCCTCAGAAACTATTTTCCCAGATAACAATCAATGCTTTCATCACCCAGCAAAGCCATTTGTTTTGTTTCTTATGAAATTTTTGTCAGTTTGGAAGTGAGCATGACTTGGCAAGCACTTTCTTAAATGGAAGTTCTGGATATAAAAGGTTATTGGGGAAAAAGCAGGGAAGTGGTCTGGGGAATCTGAGAAGAGAAGGATTGGTAGAGACTCATACCAAGATGTCACACTTACTCCACAGACCTGGACTTTCTCTTGCCACTAAAGTGATCTATTGTCCAATGAGAAATTCTGCTTTTTTTTAAACATTCTAACCTAGACTCCATCTTGTATCTCATCTACTATTTTTTCTTGAGTTAATACTGTTTAACACTTTCCAACTGTTGATAATTATCTCCTTACTCCAAAGCTGTCCACTGTGATGTATAATATATTATTCCATAGGCAGCTAATGCTATACATAAGTAGATGGTTCACTGCCATTTTCAGGGAGTCTTTCAGGATAAAGAATCAGGTCTCACCTTGTTCCCCAAACTTTTCTGGGTAAGAGGCAATAATCTCCTTTATCATTTAGTCACACTATCTATGTCCTACATCCCTCTTCTACTTTATTCGTCTTCATTATGATAGACATGACACAAAATCAAACTACATCCAAAAATTTGCATTGAATTCCAATGATCTTGGATGAATGGAAGATGAAGTACAGGAGATTCTACTTATTATGGTAGTCCTTCTTCCTCAAGACACATAGACTCATGCAAGAGACTGAGCTAGTCCTTCTATTTGTAGCCTGACAATTTGGAGAGCAGAGGAAAGATCATGGGAATAAATATTCAATGTATCTGTTCCAGAGTTAATGAAAGTCTTCTACCAATGCAGTATCACTAAGTCATATTCTAGAGGCATCCTATGGGGAATAATAGTGTCTTGGTCCACATTGCAAATGTAGTAGTCAAGAAAGAGCAATAATGGAAGAGGGGAGTCCTGGCCAATATTACCACTTTATTATCATTTTATACTTGAGGAAATTGAGACTGAGAAAAGTTATGATTTGCCAAAATCACTTGTCACACTGCAAGTTAAGTGTCTGAGGTAGGATTTGAACACAAATCTTCCTGACTTCACAGTGCTACCTAGCTATGAATGAGGTCATATGCATATTGCTTAAAATTTCAATTACATTCCTAACACTTGAGTGATCTTAAAGTTCCATGAACTCTGACTTCCATCTGCTATGATATAGAGCAAAAGAATCCAATATTTAATCTCTTTTAGAGTTTTCAAAGTCCTTTTTGAATTTTTTATCGATTAGAATATATTTTCATTCTTATTCTGGGCAAGGAAGTTTCATATTGTTCTCCTGGGACAAGGTAGCCTTAAAAGAATCTCTAAAATACCTTTTTGAAATAAGTTTGTAAAATCCTTTGGACTTCAAAGCTTTTCCCAGTGTGAAATGACTTACTCCTTTTGGCATTTCCCTACTCTGCCTCTGATGTTTTGCTAATATAATCATCTCTACCTGCTTGAATTGGAAAGTGATGCAAGAAAAAACTTGATGTTTATAAGTAAAAATTAGAAGTAATTTAATGAGTGTAATTTTTTTAGTTTCAGAAAATGAACAATTGGGAACAACCTATTCTGCTTATTTTTCTCCATCTAAGAATTTCTTCCCTCTTTTCATTGCTTAACAAAGCTCACAGTTGCCATTGTTTTACACACTTATAAAAGTTATAAGTATATTTCTTCTTAAGAAAATCTGATCAAAAAGATTGAACCACTTGCCTCAATTTATATAGCCATCAAAGTACTCAAGCTGGTTTGGAGAGGGTGTTATGTTTTTCATCTTAAAATTTGTATTATTAGTACATATCAGCCTAATACACAAAAATTTTACAATGATTGTATGTGAAACTGTAAACTCTGTTATTTGCAGATTGCCCAAAATGTGTACTTTAACTTGAAGAAGATGTTTGTTTCTCTTTCCCTTTTGTATTCTTTTTCATGTGTGTGTGTGTGTGTGTGTGTGTATGTGTATGTGTGTGTGTGTTTGTTCATATTGTTAGAGAATGGTGGACAGAGGGTAAGCCTTGGACTCAAGAAGTCCTGGATTCACATCCTACCTCTAATGCATACAAGCTATATGATGATGGATAAGTCCCTTGCCCTCTCACTGCCCCTAGCAATTCTAAATTTACATGTTATAAAATGCTGATCTGCATTGGTATAGGGAGATTCTACACAAATTGTCTACTCTAAAGAAATCACAGGTTTGACCAAATGCACATATATTTATGTACATATATACACATATGTGTGTATATACACACATATATGCACAATATGGATATATACAGGTAATGTCCATACTTGCACATATGCATGTTCATATTTGTATACACAAATATATACATATATATTGTATGTATGTATATATATGCACACACATATATACACATATATATTTTATAATAAACATTAGTTGTAGTCTATATATATTGTTCCGATTCTCTGCTTTTTTCTTTTTTTTCCCTTTTATTTTGCATAACTTATTAAAAAGTAGAAGTTTCCCTTTCATCAGAAATCTTAAAACAGTGACTTCTGAGATCTCAGATTCTATGATTAGTTGTATTCTTCATATTTGTCATTTGCTAAAAGATAATATTAGGTCATTACATGCTTTATTGATATTTGTTTAGCCATTCCCCAGACATCAGAAATATGGCTTGTTTCCCATTTTTTTCCTATAAAAATAACTAGCCCTGGGATTTGAACTTAGGTCTTCTAAGTTCAAGTCCCTTTCCATTTACACTACACCATAATCACTGAATTTAGAAAACAGATAAATTAATGGGTTGTTAATGAAAGAATTTGGCACGTTAGTAAAGCATGTGTGAATTCTAATTGTGCATTGGCTATACTTTTGTTACACCACTCTAAGCAAAGAGTTAGAATTGACATTAGACAAGGATATTGCTTAGGCTTGCAGGTAACCTGAGAAGGGAGATCTAAATTGGCAGCAAACAGGACATTGTTAGATTTCATGTGGAAGCACATATGAGGATATGTAAATGCTCAGAAATTTTGAAAGGGTAGTGGACAATGTTCACAAGACCCAAACTCCTCTGTGGAATGAGAAGTGTTCAATTGTCTGGATATCATGATCCTGGAATATAGCCTTCTAGCTAGAAAAGGAAGTAATTTTCAGCAGTGTCAAACTTATAAATTGCTTTCTGGGAAGCTTCAAATTTGAGAGTTTAGGGATAAGACATTGTGAGACAGAGATATGAATTTCCTATTGTGGGGTGCTTCCCGGAAATAGAAGAGGTTCTCTCAGTTCTTAAGCAGTATCCTAAGAGAAGAGCAAAATCAATAAGTTATTCATATAATGCAGGTCTGAAGGAAAAGAGGATTGCTTATTCAGCAGCTCTGAAGTATATTTGATTTCTGGTGGAAAACAAATCAGAGAGACATTACAATTTTGGGAGGGACCATTTAGAACCTTGAGATAATTAGTGCTCCACCAGTACGTCAAAGGACTCCCTCAATGGTAACCCTAAGGGGACTTAAGAAACTAATGAACTTCACATTTACTTATATATATTCTTTGGTAAGTTAAGGCCTTTTGTGTTTTCTATATCTGTTTATGGATTTTGGATTTCTTTGCATTTTCATTTTCTGTGGATTTAAATTAAACTTGTCTCATATCTGAAAAACATACTGGTAACTTGGATGCATGGACAAGAGTTAGAGGATCCTTCTAGAGAATTTTGGGAAATTTGTATGATTTAAAAATTTGTCCAATTTATATTTGTACATTATAAAAATTAGCATTTACATTGTGTTTTAAGGTTTGCAAAACACAAAAGATATCTCATTTGTTTCTCACAATAATCAAATAATAAGGTGGTTACTAATACTACCTCCATTTCTCCAGGTGGGGAAACTGAAGCAGGTTATGTGACTTGATTAGGATCACAAAGTTACTAATGGTCTCAGGTCTAAATTCACGTCTTTGTGACTTTAGGTCCAACACTATCTACTTTGATACCTCACTTTAAGAAGCTGTATTTGGAGATTTTCCTGGAGTAATTCCAAGTGGGAGCAGTGAGCCAAGAAAGGAAGTAATTTCTTTTAAGTGAGAGCCAGAGAATTGAACTTGGACCATGTAAAGCATAGGGCATGAGGAGGAGATGGAGATTACAGGGTCATGGATTACACTAGTAAGTGACCAAGTCAGTCTCTGAATATTGTTATTTTAAGCTGAGTTCTCTTTTCCCTCTATGATATAGATTCAAGACAGGCACATTATACAATATTCACTTTTACATGACTAACAAAGTTATTTTTAAAATCCCACCATAATGTTATTGTCACAAGTTAGGTGAATAGATAGGGTTGAATCATTTGCCAGTTAAATAAACACAACTGTTCTGGAGACAAAAAGAGTTTCTTTTAATATCCAATAATATCCATTTTGCTGCTGGCTATGTATAAAAGAAGTTAAAATAGAACATGTTGTGACAGTTTCAGGGTTTTTGTTAGGTCACATAAAACTGTATTTCATAAAAATGAATTATAAGCCCATCAGAAAGGTTATTTAGCTATGTGTACAATATGGTCTTTTGGAAAAAGATGGATATAAATTCCATCACAGCACTGGAAGATGAAGGTCAAGTCAGGGCAAAGAACTCTACTGGGGTTTCTTCTTGAATTTCCTTTCTGGCATCCAACTCTTAAAGGTTCTTTAGAAGTCAGCTTGCCCACCCTTGATGCAAAAATCCTTTCCGCAACATCTCTGACCTTTTGCTGTCATAAATATTTTGCATACAGAATATTTCTAATTTCTCTCTCTCACATGTGGAGCATTCAAATACTTTAAGGCAATTATCATATTTGTCCTTAGACAACTCTTTTCTAAGCAAAATATTCCTGATTCCTTCAGTGATTCCTCAAAAGACATGGTTTTGAGTCCCTTTACTATTCTACTTTTCTCCTCTTGAATGGGTTCCAGCTTGTCAATATCCTCTTTTTTTAATAAAAATTTTATTTTTAAATGATAAATAATCTCTTATAATATGAGTGATAACTATACTTATGTCAGCAAGTCGACTAACATAAAAAAGTTTATTAAGAATTTATTTACTATGTGCCAGGTACTATGTTGAGTACTGGAAATACAAATAGAAGCAGAAAGCTGGTTCCTGCTTAAGGAGTTTACATTACAGTGGAGAAAGATCATTCATAAAAGGAAGCTACAATGGGAATGGGAGGTGAGCATAAAAAGGCATGGTAGAATATCTAAAGAGTTAAGAACAATGCCTAGAGATGAATGAAAGCATATTTGGTTTGAGTATTGTTCTTAAAAGAGAGATTCTAGGAAGAACCAACCAATTAGAGGAAGATCCTGTAGGAGTAGATGATACTTGTAATGTGAGATGTAGTCCTAGGAATTAATGGATTGTGCTTCCAGGGTAAAGAGGGTTCTCTGATATGATAGAAAAAGTCTGGTAGAGAGTCAAAAATGCAGCCTGGTGAGGAATGGAGATATAATTGCCCTGGGTGTATTCTATTCTAATCTCACCAGTGCATTGTATACTCTTATTTTTCTAGTCTTTGTACCTCCCACAAGGTTTCTATTAAGAACTCATTGATCCCCATATCAAAGGATATGACCAGGGAATTTTCAGGTGAAGAAATTAAAGCCATCTATAGTCATATGAGAAGATGCAATAAATCATTATTGATAAGAGAAAGGCAAATTAAAGCAACTCTGAAGTATCTCTTCACACCTATCACATCTTGGCTAAGATGACAGAAAAGGAAAGTGATAAATGTTGGAGAGATGTGGGAAAATTGGAAAACTAATGCATTGTTAGTAGAGTTGTGAACTGATCTAAATATTCTGAAGAGCAATTTGGATTATGCTCAAAGGGCTATAAAATTGTACATACTCTTTTATTCAGCAATACAACTACTAGTGTGTAGCACAGAGATCTTTAAAAATGGAAAAGGACCCACATGTACAAAAAATGCTTATAACGTCTCTCTTTATAATAGCAAAGAACTGGAAATTTAGGGGATATCCATCAGGTGGGGAAATGGCTAAATAGATTGTAGTTTATAGATGTAATGGAATACTATTATTCTATAAGAAATGATGAGCAGGCAGATTTCAGAAAAACCTGGAAAGATTTCATGAACTGATACTGAATGAAATGAGAAAAACTAGGAGAACATTCTATAAAATGTACATTGTATGATGATCAATTTTGATGAATTTTGCTCTTCTCATCAATATTATGACCCAAGACAATTCCAAAAGTCTGATGATGAAAAAAGCTATTATGGAGTCTGAATGCCAATCAAAGTATGCTATTTTCACTTTTGTTGTTGTTGTTGTTTTTTCTTTTATTTCTCTTTTATTCTGATGCTTCTTTCACAATATAACTAAAATGGAAATTCATTTAATATGAGTGTATATGTATACCTTAAATCAGATTAGTGGCTATCTTGAGGAGATGGTAGAGGAGAAAAAAATAGAAATCAAAATATTACAAAAGTAAATATTGAAAACTAACAAATAATTTTTTAAAAAAGATCTTATTGAAAGGCAGTGAGATAAAATTGATAAAGAGTTGGTCTAGTCAGGAGGACCTGGTTAATTTTTCTTCTCTTTTATTTTTTTTTTTATGTTTGGATTCTTTTTTTTTTATTTTATTTTATTTGCATAACATATGTGTGGGTAATTCTTCAACAATAACCCTTACATAGCTTTCCGTTACAAATTTTTCCCCCCAACTTCCCACTCCTCCCCTAGATGGCAGGATATCCACTACATGTTAATTATGTTAAAATATTGGCAAATCGAATATATGTATACATATTTCCAAACTTATCATTGTTGTGCAAGAAAAATCTTATCTACACAAACGATATATCAGATAAAGGAAACACAATGTAAGAAAACATCAATCAAGGAGTATGAGAATGTTATGTTGTGGTCCACATTTCACATCCCTCTCTCTGGGTGTATATGGCTTTCTTCAGTGAACAATTGGAGGTGGTTTGAAACAT
>JAJPUD010000136.1:141337-179526 GCA_023553655.1 Myrmecobius fasciatus
AGTCCTGAAATTTGGCCACGATATTCCTTGGGGTTTTAATTTTGGGGTCTCTTTCTGGAGGTGATCGGTGAATTCTTTCAATGCCAATTTTGCCTTCTGAGTCTAAAACATCAGGGCAATTCTCTTTCATGATTTCCTGGAAGATAGCATCCAGGTTCTTTTTTTCATCCCTGAAAGCCAGGGAGTCTGATAATCCTTAAATTGTCTCTCCTGGATCTGTTTTCCAAGTCAGTTGTTTTTCCTAGGAGATATTTCATATTTTCTTCTATTTTTTCATTTTTTTTGTTTTTGTTTAACTGATTCTTGAAGTCTTATTGAGTCATTTACTTCTATTTGTTCAATTTTAATTTTTAAAGTATTATTTCCTTCAGTTATCTTTTTTAGCTCCTTTTGTAGCTGGCCAATTGAATTTCTTGATTCAATGCATTCTTTTTCCATTTTGCCAGATTTATTTTTCAGTGAATTGTTGTCTTTTTCCAATTCACCAATTTTGTTTTTCAGTGAATTGTTGTCTTTTTCCAATTCACCAATTTTGTTTTTCAGTTCACCATTTTTATTTTCCAGTGAATTGGTGATTTTTTCCAATTCACCAATTTTGTTTTTCAATGAACTGTTTTCTTTTTCCAATTCACCAGTCCTATTTTCCAGTTTTTGATATTTCTGTTTCCCTGATCTCAATTTATTCCCCCATTCTTCTTCTAGCTCTCTTTTGAGATTCTTAATGCAATCATCCAGGTAAGCCTTCTGAAAGGGAGACCAACTTAAGTCTGCCTTTGTGGCTTCATCTGGGATTGTTTTCATAATGTCAGGATCTGGGGACTGTTCTATTTTTTCTCCGTAAAAGCTTTCTATGGTGAGAGCTCTCTTCTGCTTCTTGCTCATGATTTAAAGTTGGGATATTGGTCAAAAGCAGAGAAAACTGCAACAATTTGTATTTGCCCTGGGGCAGTTTGCCGAGTTGACTTCCGGTCTGAGGCTGGTTGGGCTAGATCTGCACTAGGACCACGTTTTCAGCTGCTCTCGATCCACCCTTTACTAAAGGCAGATCTGCCAAAGCACCTGCCCGCAAGCAGAGCAAGGTGGCCCAGGCGTCTCCCAGGGGCTTCCTGGGTGCCTTAAATCCGCCCCTCTATCGCAGCCCTGACTTCTGCCCCGGCTGGAGTCTGATCACGACCAGTGGCCGATTTCCCCTGAGGCTAACCTTCTCCGGAGTTCTTTCAAGGTAGATTTTTGATAGAAGTGCGTTGTAGTCTGAATGTTTGGCGGAGTCCTCACTCAAAAACCAGTTAGAAGGCTCACTTTGTCTGGGTCTGAGGGAAGGTCCCAAAGGAGTTCACAGAGAAAGCTGTCTGCAGTTTGCCATCTTGGCTCCACCCCCCAATTTTCTTCCTCTTTTATCTGCTCATTATATGATCATGGGTAAATCAATTAATCTTTCAATGTCCCAGGCAACAGTCTATTTTTTTTAATTGAAATTTTTTATTAAAGCTTTTTATTTGCAAAATGTATGTATGGGTAATTCTTCAACAATGACCCTTACAAAGCTTCCTGTTACAAATTTTTCCCTCCTACTCTCCACCCCTCCCCTAGATGACAGGAAATCCACTACATGTTAATTATGTTTAAATACTTGACAAATCAAATATATGTATACATATTTCCACACTTATTGTTGTGCAAGAAAAATCGTATCTACAAGAAAAAAAAACCAGAGAAAGGAAACACAATGCATGCAAACATTGATAGAGAGCATGAAAATATTATGTTGTGGTCCACATTTCATATCCTTCTCTCTGGGTGTATATGGCTTTCTTCACTGAACAATTGGAAGTGGTTTGAAACATTTCATTGTTGAAGAGAGCCATGTCCATCAGAAGTGATCATCATATAGTATTGTTGTTGCCGTGTATAATGATCTCCTGGTTCTGCTTACTTCACTCAGCATCAGTTCATGCAAGTCTCTCCAGGCCTCTCTGAAATCATCCTGCTGGTCGTTTCTTACAGAACAATAATATGTCATAACATTCATATACCATAATTTATTCAGCCATTCTCCAATTGATGGGCATCCATCCAGTTTCCAGTTTCTAGCCACTACAGAAAGGGCTGCCACAAACATTCTTGCTCATATGGGGCCCTTTCCTTCCTGTAAGATCTCGTTGGGAAATAAGCCCAATAGAAACACTGCTGGGTCAAAGAGTATGCACAGCCTGATAGCTTTTTGAGCATAGTTCCAATTTGTTCTTCAGAATGGCTGGATCCGTTCACAGTTCCACCACCAATGTATCAGTGTCCCAGTTTTCTTACATCCCCGCCAAAATTCGTCATTATCATTTCCTGTCATCTTAGCCAATCTAACAGGTATGTAGTGGTGCATTTCTCTGCTCAGTAGTGGTCTGTAGCACTTTTTCATATGACTAGATATAGTTTTCATTTCATCATCTGAAAATTGTCTTAAAACTATTTATAATCATATGAAAAGGTGCTCCAAATCACTATTGATCAGAGAAATGCATATTAAGACAACTCTGAGGTACCACTACACACCTGTCAGATTGGCTAAAATTACAGGAAAAGATAATGATGAATGTTGGAGGGGATGTGGGAAGACTGGGATACTGATGCATTGTTGGTGGAGCTGTGAACGGATACAGCCATTCTGGAGAGCAATTTGGAGCTATGCTCAAAAAGTTATCAAACTGTGCCTACCCTTTGACCCAGCAGTGTTTCTATTGGGCTTATATCCCAAAGAAATAAAAGAAGGAAAGGGCCCCACATGTGCAAGAATGTTTGTGGCAGCCCTTTTTGTAGTGGCTAGAAACTGGAAACTGAGGGGATGCCCATCAATTGGAGAGTGGCTGAATAAATTATGGTATATGAATGTTATGGAATATTATTGTTCTGTAAGAAATGACCAGCAGGACGATTTCAGAGAGGCCTAGAGAGACTTGCATGAACTGATGCTGAGTGAGATGAGCAGAAGCAGGAGATCATTATACACGGCAACAACAGTACTATATGAGGATCAGTTCTAATGGACATGACTCTCTTCAACAATGAAATGCTTCAAACCAATTACAATTGTTCAATGAAGAAGGCCATATACACCCAGAGAGAGGGATGTGAAATGTGGACCACAACATAACATTTTCATATTCTTTATTGATGTTTGCTTGCATTGTATTTCCTTTATCAGATTATTCTCTCTTATAGATACAATTTCTCCTGAACAAAAAAGTGATGTGTGGCAATAACTATACATATATTCGATTTAAGTATTCTAACATAATTATCATGTAGTGGATATCCTGACATCTAGGGGAGGGGTGGGGAATAGGGGGGAAAAATTTGTAACAGAAAGCTTTGTAAGGGTTAATGTTTAGGAAGTACCCATACATATGTTTTGCAAATAAAAAGTATTAATAATAAAAAAAAGAAAGCAAGAGTATGTATAAAAGATATAGTAAAATTTGAATCAACAGCAAAAAAAATTGTCTGTTCATATCCTTTGACCATTTATTGATTGGAAAATGGCTTGAATTCTTATAAATATGAGACAATTCTCTACATATTTTATAAATGAGGCCTTTTTCAGAACCCTTAAATGTAAGGATGATTTCCCAATTTATTGCTTCCCTCCTAATCTTGTCTGCATTAGTTTGGATTGTATGAAAACTTTTTAACTTAATATAGTGAAAATTATCTATCTGGTGTTCAATTAAGAGTTCCAGTTCTTCTTTGGACATAAATTTATTCCATCTCCACAGGTCTGAGAGGTAAACTATACTACGTTCTTCTAATTTACTTAAAATATCACTCTTTATATCCAAATCATAAACCCATTTAGATCTTATCTTGGTATATGGTGTTAGGTATGGGTCAAGCCCTAATTTCTTCCACACTAGTTTCCAATTTTCCCAGCAGTTTTTGTTGAATGGTGAGTACTTATCCCAAAAGCTGGGGTCTTTGGGTTTATCAAACACTAAATTGCTATAGTTATTGCCAGGCAACAATCTAATAGTTTAATTTATAGCTGATTTCCTGTCCTATCTCCATAGATCCTCTCTAGAGATTGTTTGTGTTGATGAAATTATGGGCTTCTTTTTTGTGCTTGTAAAGAAATTGGAAATTAAAGGAATGCCTAAGAAATGATGATCAGGATGATTTCAGAAAAACCTGGAAAGGCCTATATGAAGTGATGTAAACAGAAATGAGCAGAACCAGGAGAATATTATATACAATAATAACATCATATGATGATAAACTATGAAAGACTTAACTCTTCTCAGCAGTACAATGATCCAAGATAATTACAAAGGACTCATGATGGAAAATGCTATATATAGTCAGAGAAAGAACTGAAGATTCTGAATGCAGATTAAAGCACATTATTTTTATTTTCTTTATTTTTTTCCTTCCTTTTGTTTTGTTTTTTTCTTTCACAATTGTGACTAACATGGAAATATGTTTTACATGATTGCACATATGTAACCTATGCCTAATTGTTTACCATTTTAGAAAGAGGGGAGGAGACAGAAGAAGAAAGAAAAATTTGCAACTCAAAATTTTGGGAAAATGAATTCTAAATCTGTCTTTACATATATTTGGGAAAAACCTAAAATGTCATTTTAAAATAACAGGCTTAGACCCAGCATTTGTTAAACACTTATGATATTCTGGACACTAGAGATACTAAGAGCTTATAGTCTAGTGAGGGAAAAACATAACCCATAATGTATCATTAGATAATTTCATCTAGCTCATTAACCAACTCATGGTGGGGGGGTGACTTATAGTTGTTCATTAGTTACAAACCTACCAATTATACCATTATTCAGCCTACATTTTTTTTCTGAAATGTTTGAAATGATAGGATATTAGAGAACAATTCACATAAAATATTTCCATTTTCAATAGATACCATATTCAGAATTGTTACCCTGAAAACTCTTGTTGAGAAACTTGAAGGAACAGGCCAAACTGACTAATGGGAATGGTAGATAATTTTTTTCCTCCAACTTCCTTTTATAATTATAATAAAAGTTAGCATTTATATAGTGCTTGAAGGTTTTACAAGATGTTTTCTATGTTATCTCATTTAAGCCTCCCCAAAATCTTGTGGAGTAGCTACTTTATTATTCCCATTTTATAAATGAGGAAACTGGGGCTGAGAAGTTAATATAAGTTGGCCAACTCTTTCTAAATCAAACACTTTATGTCATGCCAACTAATTGCCTTTTAGTCTTTCTATCAATGAACTTTTGTTTTTTCTCCTCTGGTATTATTATTATTATCTGGAAAGCAGGAGGCAGTGAATAAACAGTCATTGAAAGAACTCTATGACATTTTTTGTTGTTGAATTTCATTAGTTAGTATTTAATGATGCTGTCCTCTTCAACCACCCCATTTCTTCTTTCTTCTTCTCCTCTTCCTCCTCCTCCTCTTCCTCTTCCTTTTCCTTCTCCTCCTTTTCTTCCTCTTCTTCTTCATCCTTCCTTTTCCTCTTCTTCCTTTTCATCCTTTCTTTTCCTCTTCTTCCTTTTCCTCCTCCTCTTCCTTCCTCCTCCTCTTTCTCCTGCTTCTTCTTTTTCCTTCTTTCTCCTTGTCCTTCTTCTCCTCCTTTTCCTCCTCCTCTTTTTTTTTTGTTCTTCCTCTTCCTTCTTTTTCCCCTCCTCCTCCTTCTTCTTTGCAAGTGGAATTAAGTAGCTTGCCCAGGATCACACAACTAGTGAATGAGTGTCTGAGGTCACATTTGAATTCAGGTTCTCCTGAATTGTGGGCCAGTGCTTTATTCATTATGCTACATAGCTGCCCCTATCCCACTTTCTTTCCCCCCTTCATATAGTACATATTGGCTAGGGCCATTTGAATTAGTGACCAAGGATTTGAAGGTTTTCACAATTTATCTAGAGTTCTTTCATTGGTTTTTATTTCCCTTCTGCATAACTTCTTCCTTCTACATCCCATGAGACTCTCAGCAATCAACATGCGGTCAGTGGTATTGTGACTTCTGCAGAATTATTGCTCAAGAAACCAAAAGACTTTGGCCACTGGTGACAAATGTTGACAGGTCAGGAACTGATTCCCAGAGCCCTTGTGGAAGTAATTACTCTTTGGGAGGATTTTGGAGTTGGACAGTACACAGCTTTGTTTATTGTTTCACTGAGGAAAATAGAAATAAAGACAAGTTGTTTATGGAGTCCTCCTCTAACGAGGTTTATTCTGCCCTATCCCCAGAAACTACCTTTGTTTCATTGCATGTTGTCCTGTGAAGAAGAAAGGCTCACTGGAAATGAGATCCATCCAGATCTAACTAAGGGATGCAGGACAAAAAGTAAACTCACTTTATCGAACATTTCCTGCATTTTGGGTGCCTTCTGAAGCCAGGTTTTCTATCTCCATCTGTGCTTTGGAAGGTTTTCAGGTGATTATAATAAACTTGACATGCACCTGTGATTTGTGGTCTGAACTTTGCCCAAGTTTATGCAGCAAAATTGTTGGTCTAGTCTGTGAGGAGATTTTTAGCTTTTCTAAAGAAGGTCATTAAAAAAAAAAAAATAACGATCTAGCTCTGTGTGCTTGTCTCACTTGTTTTTTAGTCTGAAATAAGGGTGGAGCATTAGGAACATTTGCACAAAAAACTTTACTTGCACCAGAAAAGAAGATACATGGGGAAGAATAAAATCTACCAGCTTTAAAAGTCTCTTCCTCCTCTGCAACTATTATTCATACAGCAATATCTGACATTAACCATTTGGGCTTACCTGAGGGAATGCCAGTAGCCCAGATGGATTCTTGCAGTGGAAAATCACTGTTTTTAGAACCAAATATTATTCAATTGTCAGGTACAAGTTTAATTCATTTCAATGAGGGTTCCATAGAAGATTTTTCTGAAAGAAGCACGCATTATGAGAAAGAAATGCTTCTTTGATTTTTCTCTTTACTTTAATAACAGATTATGGCCAAAAATAAATATTTTTAATGTCTAGAGTTATAGTCTTTTTTTTTTTTTTTTATGTAGTAAACTTCCCAAGTAGATTACGGACTGAAAGTGAACCTCTAAGCTGACTGGTCTGGGGAGGTTTAATGCTCAAGTTCTGCAAATGAAGGGATAGGGAGGGCTAAGATATCTGTCCCAAGGGGTCATTATGGCCATTTTTTTTCCCAGTGAAAATCAATGACAAACAAAACATAAAATATTGAAACTCAGAAGCTGACATGTTTATCTTACTGAAGCTTTCTCAAGAGGGAACAGCAGTCTTAAGGACTGTTGACTTTTGAACTGATCTCCTATCCTGATCATTCCTTATCTTGAGCTCTCTATATTTTCCCTAAATTAGGAAATAAGTGAGACTTATTGCTTTTATACTAGACTCTATTTTCAGAATTTATTGAGGGAAAACAGCACCTTTTCCATGAGCATACAAAATGGTAAAGGTGATGAAAAGAGCTCCATTGTTAAGGTATCCAATAGTACAAAATATCATCAGATGATAGACTCTTTGTTCTGTCTTGACCTTCAGGATACTTCTGAGGAAAATATTTATACTTTGCTCTGCACTTTCCTGTGACGGTAAGTGATGTAAGTTATATCTTTGCAGTTCTGTCACTGGCATTGGGGTAAAAAGTGAGAGTATGATTCTTGCCTGTCCTTTCCATGCTGAGGTCAAAGACTTCTGTCTGTCTAGTGCCTGGAATATTCTGCCTTGCTATGGAAGAGCGAGTCCCAGATGAAATGATTCTTTCCCAAGCAGGAAGCAAAGTACACTTCCAAAATACACTAAAAGCAGTATGTTCCTACATAGAATGGTGAGGTACAGGGCCATAACAAAAATGGGGGACAAATGAATGGGATGTGGGTATGCTTCTTCCCATCAGGAGTGCAGAAACTACTATCCTAGAAACTTGAGGTCCTCCACTAACTAATAATGTGTGTTTCACTCTTTCAATTGACTCCTTGCTAACAG
This sequence comes from Myrmecobius fasciatus, assembly GCA_023553655.1. Classification (NCBI taxonomy): domain Eukaryota; kingdom Metazoa; phylum Chordata; class Mammalia; order Dasyuromorphia; family Myrmecobiidae; genus Myrmecobius; species Myrmecobius fasciatus. The sequence goes on from JAJPUD010000136.1 coordinate 149,305, forward strand.
TGTCAAGGTCCAGTGAGCATTGGTACCTGTTTCTGGACATACTTGCCCCCTACCAATTCTCACAATAGCATATCATCTGGGGATGGCGTACTCTATCTCCCTTTCTCCAAGGACAGAGTTCATAATTATAGTCTCCATGAATTTGACTAGAGGAACTCCTCTACTTTATGTGTTAGGCATTGGTGGGCAATTAAATCAAGAGAACTATTGGATATAGTTTTCATGGTTAAAAACATCATAAAAAATAGAGTGCCTCTATTAAATTAATTTTTTAAAAAAATTATAGTTTAGAAGGATGCAATATTGTGAGAAAGAGATAGAGACAAGATTGTGCTGTAGCACAGGGAATAGAATGCCTCACCAGAAGTGATCCAGAAAAATGAAGTCATTTTCTTGAGGTCACACAGGTAAGTAAATAGCTGGTATTAAAACTCAAGTCCTCTCTCTGTCATATAATACTTTCCCCAACTATATTTCCATTGCCCTATGATTTCTTAATTTTTCTGTATATGTCTCACCTTTCTAGCTAAACTGTAAACTCCTGGAAGGAAGAAGATATTTCAGGCTTCTTCTCTACAATATCAGCACATCTTACCAGTTCTTATTGAGCCAGCTGCTTGATTTCAGTCTTAGCTTTAAGTTCTTTTGGGGGTTGGCTCAAGAGAGCATCTTTAAGTTTGGGGTTTGGAAGTGGGTAGCAATTCATAAAAAATAATGAGATATTGCCATATATCTTTCAAAGAATACGCAACTTTATCTTTTTGGGAAGCTAAAATATTATTTTCTCCCTCAGCTTCCTTCCTGTTTCCTTCTTTCTGCTATATTTCTTATTACACATCAGAACTAAATGGTGCGTGTTTTTACCATTGCTGGCAAAATCTACCTTAGGTAATCTCTTTTTTGTTCTCTGTTGCTCACTTAAATAAGGTGAAGGGACCTTACCCTTCAATAGTTATTTGAAATGCTTTTCATCTTGGAAAGTCTGGAATACCAAATAAGAAACTGAAGAGCTTGAAAGAAATGAAAAATAATAGCCAGGGCACAGGAGAGGTAAAATCCACAGGCTCTCCAAATTGCCTTGTTACTGTAGAATTTTGTTATAATAAATCTATTTCTAGAAATCACATTCTTAGTCTACAGAACTCAGAGATGAAACAGTGTAGGGGCCTAGCCTTTCTGCAGAAAATCAAAAAGTGAAAAGAAGTCCTTTAAAAAGAAAAGCAAAGCAATGCTTTGAACACAGGAGGAGAAAGGAAGTGTCACGCATATATCTTTATCCCTGTCCTTTTCTTCTTACAAGGTGCATGATATTTTTATGTGCTGCTTTATATTTTGGTAGATTCTTTGGGAGTTTTAGTGTTTTCTGTATAATTTTTTTTTCTTTTGCAGCATTTGAAGTATATACAAGGAAGTACTTAAATATAAAAGGGAAATTAGAGATCCTCTCCCTTGAAAACTGAAAGCCCAAAAGGGAAGCCTGACCTGACCAAAGTTACATAGGTAGTATATAGGAGCATTTAAGTTTTATATAGGTAGTATATAGCCTATAGGAGGAGAATATAGATAGCACACAGGTGAAACAAAATAGCTGCCAACAAGTTTTTATGAAGTACTATGCTAATGGTTTACAAAGGATATTTTATTGTTTGTAATTACCAAAAATTGCACTGGTTTTTTTCCAAAGACCAACCTAGCTAACTATGGAGAGACATATTTCCAGCACTTTAGTCACCTGATTATTATTATTATTTTGATAGTAATCCATAAAATAAAGGGAAAATGTTAAAAATAATCAATCTTTGGATGTTCCTCTTTCACTTCTGCAGTGGTAGTGGCAAAATAAGGGTAGAGGGGCCAAAAAGTACAAATTGTATTTTTGACCATCATTGAGCTTTAATATAACAGGAGAACTTCTGCAGCTGCTGGGCTCAGGATATCAAATGTACCCTCTTTCTCTCTGTAAGCTCTGGACACCAATATGTAGAAATTGGGTCAGTCCGAGAGGAACCTAGCCTATAGTAAAAGAACTCTATTGGTTTTTTAAATTCTAAGCCTATATTTGTGATATATTTGAAAGGAATATCAAGTTATGTTTAGTAGATTTGTAGATTCATAATCATCTTTTATTGTACTATTATAGGAAAAAAAAAACTATAAAGGACATATGAAGAAAAATGCTATCTACATCCAGAGAAGGAACTGATAAATAAATGTATAGAATACATTTACACGTGCACGCACGCACACACGCATTCACAACTATTTGTAATTCATGGAAGCTGTCTGATGGGAGAGGGAAGAAAAAAAGAAATTCACATGAGAATTTTGTTGTATATTTGAATAGAATAGCAAGGTGTGTATAGTAGATTTGCAGTTTCATGTTCAATCAATTTTTTAAAAATTGTACTTTTTAAAAAAAAATCAATTCTAACTCTAGAGCCTTGGGGGAAAATGACTTAACCCTCAAGTTTTTTTTCATGTCTAAGGTCACCCCTAGATGTTGTGGAGGGAGAAACTATAAATAATGTTTACAGGATAACTACTTCCCCATAAAAAAAAATGAAACAAAAAGACATAAACACTCCTTGAAAAAAAGATTGAAAACAAGATATGGGGATTTACAAGTACAGTGGTATCTTGGTATTTGTCTTTAATTTGTCCAAAAGGCATGGCAAGTGGTGATGAATGAATTTTTCCCAGGAGTGAATCTTCAGTCCACAGCCTGACCATCTTTCCCCATCCATTTCCTTTCCAATATTATTGTGGGAGCCAGGACAGTATAAGCTGCAGTCATACCATCCTACAGGAACTGCCCCTTGACCTGCTGGTTAACTTGCATATATCCAGCTTTGTGGGCTCCAAAAAATATTCAAGTCCTTCAGCTTTAAATTAATGTTTCCTTAGAAGGGATTGGACTATAGGCTCAGGATTTCATGGGGCTATACTCCAATCCAACTCCAGCCACATTCACTTGACTTTTGGTAGTTTAAATTGGAAATGCATGTAGCTTGATTGATGAACAGATATATTGCTAGTGGAACAGAATCCTAAATATCTTAATATTCTTGTAATAAACAAAATGAGAAGAAAGTTCATTTCTGGACAGATGGCTCATAGGTGACCCTTGGAGAGGAAAAAAAAAAGCAAGTAGAAAGTGAGTTTTATAATATGTCCAGAAGTAACAGGAAAAAAAATTATTTAATGAAATATTTGTCATCAAGAATTAAAGTTCTGATAAGTATTTGCAAAAATAAAAAATGTTTGTCATGGAAATCATGTAAAAAATCAATTCTAACTCTAGAGCTGTTGGGGATGAAGGTGGTAAAAAAAAATTCTAAGAAGAATTAGTAAGAAGACCCTCCAAATCAAATGAACATATATTTTAAAGTCTCCCTGACACAAAGGTGAGGAGGAGTGACAGAGAAATACATGGGAGAACAAGATTTAGGAAGAATAAATAATTGATGCTAAAGACTTAGAAATTACACCAAACCTCTATTTCTTTTTTTTTAAATTTTTTATTAAAACTTTTTATTTGCAAAACATATGCAAGGGTAATTCTTCAACATTAACCCTTACAAAGCTTTCTGTTACAATTTTTCCCCCCTACTTCCCACCCCTCCCCTAGATGGCAGGATATCCACTACATGTTAATTATGTTAAAATGCTTGACAAATCGAATATATGTATACATATTTCCACACATCATTTTTGTGCAAGAAAAATCGAATCTACAAGAGAGAAAAATCAGAGAAAGGAAACACAATGCAAGCAAACATCAATAGAGAGCACGAAAATGTTATGTTGTGGTCCACATTTCATATCCCTCTTTCTGGGTGTATATGGCTTTCTTCACTGAACAATTGGAAGTGAAAACCTCTATTTCTTAAACATTTAAAATACATTTTTATTGATACATTCTGTTTACCATATCCTCATAGTTATACTGATTATTTCTCCCTCTCTTTCAACCAGAGTCCCACCATATGAAAAACAGAATTTTTTAAACATGGGAAAAAGCAGCAAATTGATAAATATATTGAAAAAGTCCAAAAATATGTGCTATGTTAACATTGGTGGAACTTCAAACTCCATAAAGATGGAAGGAATTTTAGGGTGTCCTCTCATATTTCTTCATTTGAACCTTGTTGTATGTTTATAACTTTATTATGTTAACTTTTTATTTTTTTGGTGGGTAGTTTTTTCCATTTACATTCTTTCTTTTCTCTGCTTACTTTACTCTGTGTCTGTCCATATAAATCTTTCTATGTATTTATCACATACATTATTTCTTTACAACAAGGTATATTCATGTACTACAATTTGTTTAGTCATTCACCAAATGATGGATATCTACTTTGTTTTCAGTACTTAGCTATCAGAAAAAAAGTGCTGCAATATTTTGAAAGATTTGGGGACTTTCTTATCAATGACTTCCTTGTGATAAAAGCCCAGTAAAGAAGTAGTTGGTTCAAAGATAATGGATATTTTAGTTACTTTATTTGCATCATTCCAAAATGCTTTCCCCAATACTTGTACTATTTCACACTTTCACCGACAATGTGTTTATGTACCTATCATTCTCAATCTTTCCAACATTGACTTTTGCAATTTTTTAAAAATATGTAAGGTGTAATTTAAGGGTTGCTTTGATTTGCATTTAGTGATTTGGAACATCCTTTCATGTGGTTGTGAATATTTTGCAATTCCTCTTTTGAGACCACTTATTTATTGGTGAATAGATGAGTACACACACACATACACACAGATAGCTAGATAGATAGTTTATATATTTTGGATAACAAATCCTAATCAGAGATATTTGACACATTTTTTTCCCTTTTCAACCACTTTCTTTCTTACACTGTGTTTATTAATTTTATCTGTGCAGATTTGGTTTCAATTAATTAAAGATACTCATAATTGTCTTATTTCTTGTTTGGTTAAGGATACACTCTCTATCCATATCCATGAGAGGCATATGATCTGTTTCTTTTCTAATTGTTTTATATATAGCCTTTAATATCAAGACCATATATCCATTTAAAATGCATTGTGGAATATGGTATATAAGATGTTAGTCTAAACCTAATTTCTGTCAAACTACTTTCCAGTTTTCCTAATAGCTTTTTTTTTTAAATAAAAAAGGAATCTTTTCCCTAGATAATTTATATTGTCTAGTCTTTCAAATGCTATATAATTGATTTCTATTGTTTCTTTATCTCCTTTGTTTAGTCTACTCTATTGATTTCTACATTTTTAAAAACCAATATCATATGGTTTTGATGACTGCTGTTTTATAATATAGTTTGAGGTCTCTAAGTACTATTCATTTTTTAATCCCTTCTTCTTTTCATCATTTCCCTTGATATTCCAGAGCTTTTGTTTTTCCAAATGAATTTTTTAATTTTATAAATTCTATAAAATATCTCCTTAGTAATTTGACTGGTATAGCCTTAAAAAATGTAATTTAATTTTGAAAGTATTATCATTTTTTTCTATATTCACAAGGTCTGGCCATGAGCACTGAATATTTCTCCAGCTATTTAAGTTGTTCTATATTTTTTTAAGGAACTCTTTATAATTGAATTTATACAAGAAAACTTTTTTCCACTTATCATTCCTTTTTGCCCAAGAATTTTAATGCAACCCTGGGTATATAGGTATATAAAATAGATATGAAAATCAAACATTTACTGATAATAAGTCATAATTTCACAACTCTCACATTCAGTTACATGATCATATGTGGAGTCATGACCAACAGTTTAAGAAACTTTATGTTAGTAGGTTAATCCCCAAATATTTTATGCTTTTTGTATTTATTTGAAATGAGATTTCCTTTTCTTTTATTGACATGACTTTTTTTTTTTTTGAAAAAGAAGATGGATAGATAATAGACATAATGAGCCTCCAACAACACCATAAAGAATCAGATATTTTGGAATTTTATTATCAAGAGAAGACTTGTTATTGATAGAAAAGTTATTCTAGAGTTAGGTAATAATCTAACAAGCATGTGCAGTGAGTTAGGGGGATGTCTACCTCCCAGCAGAATGGTTGATCGAGAACAATTTGAATCAGTTGAAGCAGATGCCATGAAGGACTTAGAGCTTGATCAGACATCAAAGATGCCAAGGTTATCCACTGCATCCCAGCCCACTGATAGTCATGCTGACTTTTGTCTTGCTACTGGATTTTGATGACTAAGGGAAAAAGCATAAGGCTGACAAGTTTCGGCAACTCTCCAAACTTTAAATCTACTTCATAAGCAAGTCAAGATATCATCCATCAAGCTCCATTTTACTCCAACTTTGTGACATCCTTGGTCTTCTTCTGAAACAAAGGAGAAACAACAAACAATTCTAGAGTAATATCTCTGTGTACAGTTAAACCATCAAGATAACAGCAAAGATAAAAATAGGACAACAAAAGAAGCATAACACTGAGAAAACCTTATGGTGTGTAATGGAAACAATCTAACTGAACAATTTAAGCAAGTTATAGGAATTTTTTTTTTAAAAAAGGAAATGGACAACACAAATGACTGATTTTAATTATAAAAATTTTATCTAGAAGGTAAGAGGTGGGTAGGCCACAAAACTCTCCGGGATTTTTAGGTTCTTCTTAATTTGGGAAGAAAGGAAACTAATGTGAAATTGGTCTGGGAGGAAAGGAGGCAGGTTTTTTGTTTTGTTTTGTTTTGTTTTATTTTATTTTTTTTTTGTTTTGTTTTGCTTTTTGGTCAAGGCAGTGACAAATTATGAGGGACCTGGAGAGGGAGGAGAAAAGAAGAACAGATAATGATAGCACTGGAACCTTGGAAACCAGGAATTAATTTCCCCTCTCCTCGAAGCTTGAGAGGTGACCTCTTCATGATCAAGCAGAGAAATTTTGTGCCTGGAGAGAAGTACTTCCAGTAACTGGAATGCAAAGGAAAAACTAAAAGTAGGAAATGGTGTCCCCTACCTGATTTCTTCTACTTAACTAGATTTTTTTTTAAGTTAAAGATTACATTTGCTGGGCTTTTAATATTGTATTTTATAAATACCTGTGACTGATTTTGTCTTTAAGTTACCTAGTATCTATTTTTGTAACGTTGGTGTGGGAAAAAATAAGAACTGCTTAATTGATACAACAAAGAAACCAAAATAATCCAATATATATTAAGACAATAAAAAATTAACTTATATGTCAATAGTGAGACATGACTGCCAAAGGCAGTACTGGAATATAATTTATTTTGTAGATTCTTATTAAAAAGATTTTGGATCATTATGAGTAGTATCATTTCATAAAGCAGAAAGAAACAATATATAGTAATTTCTTTTTTCTCAATAAACTAAAACACATGCTGTATATTTCAATCACTTAAAATAGGATTACAGATTTTCACAGAGAATTACAGTAATCTACAAGATTAAATAGAAATCTGAATAACAATGTTCATAATAAAATGTTTTTATTGTTTTGTTTACTTGTTATAGACCAAACATTAGTGGGGTTAGTTTTCAGTAGAGGATGCATCAGAAAGTAATCTCTCACTTTTTCATCTGACTGTACTCATAGCAAGATGACCGGAAAGCTCCTCTTAATAAATTAAATTGACTAAGCATAGACCTCAATTATCTGGAGAGTAGGGATGCATTTTGGTAGCCCAAATGGTGATGACAGACCAACAGTTGTTTTGTGCCTTTCATATCAAGTACTGGTTTCATGGCTTCAAATCTTTAATAAAATCAAGTTCTCTTTCCCAGTACTTTGCTATTTTTTTCTTTCTGTTGAGAGCACTGTGGTACAATTTTGGTAGTGGAATAACAGGTTCTTTAAGAATGGTACTGTTAGTTCTTAGTTTTTCAGCCTGCTTGGACAATTCTTTTAACAACCTTTGATTTTTCCCAATCAAGATGTCTTACTTCCTCCTTTGTAAAAGTATAGTTTTCTTAGGTGCTGGATATTGATCAATTGTAAAATTTTGCTGTTCTTTTTCATCTAGCTGCAGGAAAGCTTTCAAAAACTGATTAAGACCCAGTATATCTTATATGACTTTTTGCTTACATGTGTTGCCCAACTTATATTTTAATGAAAGTGATTTAGAGGTGAGACTGGCTTCATTTTTTTTTTCTTTCCCTACTCCAGCTGATTTCAGATATTTTTAATTATACTTTGAGTCTTCAAAATTTCCAAATGTTTCTTGGCTCACGTTTTCTTGCTTTTTTACTTTTGTTTTCTGATCATTTGATGTAGCCAGTTCAAAAGACTGAATAAAGTTAATATCTGAAGTTGATGAAGTAGTTTCATTGGTCCTGTGAATGCCCTTGAGATGACCATTTCATTGGATATTTTGCCAAGCTTTCTTTGCTAAGGTGATTTAGCTCTGCTATAACCAAAACAAAAATTCAAGTCCTCTGGTTGGTGTTGTGGGTTTGGTGAAATAATTCCCACACTTGATTAGTTTCCAAGTTAATGGACAAAGACATAATAATTATGAGGCCAGTTGAAGGGGGCTAAAGTTCTAAGGGAATCAAGAAAAGAGTCAAAAGCAACAAGAAATTATGCTACTTGACCGTGGACTAATTTCCTAAGGAATTTAGCAAAGAGTCAGAATCAAGGAGATAATTTTATAGAAAAGAGAAACAAAGATTAGCTTGATATGTAAATATTATGGCTTAGAGGTATAATTGACTAGAGGTATGGTAGTTCCAATCATTGAGTTCTACAGCTTACTGACTAAGACAGCTTTGTTGGCCAGCATTGTTTGTAGTACTGCCAAAGGCAGGTAGCCTTCCTGTTTCTTAGGCATTGCAACTTTTTCACACATCATCAATCCCCCTTCAAGCAATCAAAACCCAAATTCACTTGGGGCAAAAGGAATAAAGGGCTCATCTTCTGTAACTGCTTCAGGCTGACAAGGAGTATAGAGCTGACCTTGTCTAGCTGAGACCAGACTGAGGAGGGGAGATTTGAAGATGGAGGCAACAGCACCCAGAGGGTATTGAGTTTTAGGATTAGGTAGCTGGTAGTATTCAGGTTGGGAAGTTCATGGCCTAGAATCTGGAAGATACAAAGCTCACTAGTAGTGAAGGAAAAAACAATTATCTTAGAGAAAGTGGAGGATAAACCCAACAACAAAAAAAGAAAGCTAGGATGAGGCACAGCTGTCTAATTGGTTGATCATGGGATTTGGGTTTCCCAAGGGATTGGAGGACATTTTTCCCAAGTGAGTAGCTTGGTATAAATCAAAAATAATTTTCCACTGGCTGGCCTCTGGGATTAGAAGTTGGCTTGAGAGTGTTTGAAACCACCAAGAAGAAGAAAGGGTATATCCCCTTTCTTTACCAAAGGCCTGTTCCTGGAAGCTTTATAAGAGAGTGTAGGAGTCAGGGAGTTGATAATCAAAGGTGCCATCAGGGGCACAGGGATGGCAGCATGGGCAACTGAATCTGCAAGCTTGATTCCATTGGCCTGAAGTGAGTCCCCCTTCTGGTGTCCTTTACTAAACATAACAAAAACCAATCTAGGTCCATGGATGGCTTGCAGTAATTGTAGAATTTCCCCTGCATATTTAATGTAGTTCTGTTTGGTTGTCAAAAATCCCCTCTTTCCATATAGCCTCATGAGCATACAGGATTTGAAAGGCATATTTGGAGTTAGTATAGATGTTCACTTTCATTTCTTTCACTAATTCTAAAGTTCTGGTAAGGGTGATGAATTTGATCAAGGAGTGCCAAGATTACCTGCTTCCTCCCCTCTGGGAGGGAATGGGAGGTGGGAGTTAATTCATGACCCAAATACTTAACAAACTGACTGAAAATGTGGGCCTTAGACAAAGAAACTTTATATCTTCAAAACCTAGAAAGTTATGCACTGTTAAACAAAAGAAAGCTTTTTTAAGATCCAAAGGATCTAAAGGATTCTTTGAAGTATCTATAAAGAGCTAAAAGCTTGTGCTTAAGAAATTTTTCAGTCAGGGGCTGCAATCTCTCTCTGCTCTCTAGCTTCATTGGGTACTGGCACCTATGAGGGAACATCCTGGGATCCCAGAGATGCACTAAAGCAAGGATGGAATGAGTAGCCTGTCCAGGGATTGCTGGGTCTCAGACAGAGGAATCTACTTTCTCCCAGATTTCAGTTGGAATATGGGAGGGTTTTGAGAGAAGCACAAAAAAGTGCACTCAGAGGTCTGAGAAAAGAAAGTTGGGTCCCCAGTGTCACTATTAAGTCACATCCCAGCAAAGGAGTATGGCTGGAAGTAATGATAAGAAAAAGAGTGTTTGAATAACAGGTCATCAAAACTAACAAGACAGAGAGAAGGTCTCAAAACAGTTTATAAGTTTTCCTTTAATTCCTCTCATTTTAGGAGGGGAGGGATGGGTGGAGCTAGAGTACCAGGGTAGGACAGAACACAAGGCTCCCATAAAGTCAAATAGAAATTAAATGGATTTATCCACACATTAAAAGTTACCTTGGATTTGGCCATTGTGGTGGAGCAAGGGAGAGCCTAGCCAAATCCTGGGTACCATTGCTCTTGGTCCTGAGAAGAGCAGAGGAGAAGGCATTGGGTAGAGGTGGCTCAATCTCTCTTTCTGGATAGTCTCTCTTTCTGTGCCCCTCCTGGTTGCACTTAGGACATGGGTCTGGGGATTTCTTCTGAGGACAGTTGTGAGACAAATGGCCCAGGCAATGGCATGAAACCACATGGTTCTTGGATATATCAACAGCTAAAATTTGAGCCCTTTCTCTGATCTCCCTAGCTCTGCAACCTTCTTCCTCTGCCGCAGTTTGTACCTTATTATTGAAAATTCTAAAGCCTATGTCTGAGGAATTTAAAGATCCATGGCTAACTTCTGCATTTCTTTGAATGTTTGGGACAGACTGACTAATGAAATACATGCTGAGAACAGTGGTCTCCTTTGGAGAAATGGGCTCCAGGTTAGTGTATTTCTTTGGAGCTTCTACTAAGTTCCCCTAAAAAAGGACAGGATTTTTCTCAATTTTTTGGGTAATTTCCTTAAGTTTTTCTTAATTAACCTGCTTCTTTCTTGATGTCTTCACTGAGGCAGATTAGAAAATGATGCATTCTCTCTCTCCCTGCTTCCTTTCTGATAATCCTACCCAGAGTCTTGAGACTGGAACAGCAAAAACCCCTGAGGATATCTATCAGAGGAGGAGGATTTAGCTATATCATCCTCAAATTTTGGGACTAGATCCCAAATTCTCTTTTTCTCCTCTATGGTACAGCAAGAGGAGATAATGATGTTAGCATCTCCCCAAGTAAGATCAAATTGGAGAAAGATGGCTTTAAAGCCCTCAACATAACTAGTGGGGTCTTCAGAGTTAGGGCCTACTTTTTCCTTAATCTGGGAAAAGGCACATGCAACCTGACTATTCCACTCTGAGAGCCTGCTAACAATGATAATAACAACAAAAAGAAAGCTGCTTCTCTCAAAGTTCAGAGTTTAGAAGGGGTGGTTCAATCAGGATCCTGAGGGAGAGAAAGAGGGATACCACTCCTAGTGTGGGAGGGGCTAAGGAGAAGGCACCAGGAGGTTTCAAACTCTAGCTTGAGAGATGAGGATCCGGGCAGCTAGGTGGTGCAGTGTATAGAGCACCAGCCCTGAAGTCAACAGGACCTGAGTTCAAATCTGGCCTCAGATACTTAACAGTTCCTAGCTGTGTGACCCTAGGCAAGTCACTTAACCCCAATTGCCTCAGCAAAAAAAAAAAAAAAAAAAAAAAAGGATGAGGATCCAAGAGATTTTAGGAGATTGGGGTATCCTCCCAGCTATAGCATGAAATGGGTTTATCTTATCTTAACAAGGAGGCCAGAAAATTTGGGGGGACCCATGTTTGGGCATCAAAAATATTGAGGGGAAAGACAACCCAACAAGATTAGGTTCCCTTGATTGGTGTCCTGGGTTTGGTGAAAAAAATTTGCATTGTCAATCTCCAAGTTAATTGTGATGTCAAATGAAGTGGACTAAAGTTCCCAGGGAATCTAGCAAAAAGCTAAAAGCAAGAAGAGATTATGTTGCTTGACAGTGGACTAATTTCCTAGGGAATTTAGCAAAGAGTCAGAATCAAGGAGACAATTTTATAGCAAAGAGAAACAAAGATTAGGTTGATATGTTAATATTATGACTTAGAGGTACAATTAAGGAGTGGTAGGGATGAGATAGTTCCCATCATTGACTACTATAGATGTAGGCCGTGTCCTTGTAGCTCCCCCCCTTATCGTGGGAGAAGAAGAGACCCCAAATCTTTTTTTTTTTTGCTTTTTGCTGAGGCATTTGGGGTTAAGTGACTTGCCCAGGGTCACACAGCTAGGAAGTGTCTGAGACCAGATTTGAAGTCAGGTCCTTCTGACTTCAGGGCTGGTGCTCTAACCACTGCACCACCTAGCTGCCCCAGACCCCAAATCTTAAAAACCTTTTTGAGATGGGAGGAGTCCCACCCTCTATTCATTTGCAAACTTCACTTTTAATTCGATCAGATAGATATTCAAACTGCTCTATTTGCCTGGGGCTAGAAAAGTTCCATAAAACCAGAGCCCTCTAAACCCATCTATGTGAAAGCCCTAGCAGGCAAGATTCTGTTCTTTTCAGGAAAATAAACTTATTTTCTTTTTACCATATAGATGGCTTGCCTCATTCAATAGTGATTTGTAGATTCTTCACGAAGCCCACAACTGGTCAAAGGGGGGTCCCACACCATCTCCCTTCTTTCATGTACCTCATCAGCACCATCTCCCCTCATCAAACCCATAGAGGACCTGAAGTTTCACTTCCACAGGACCCTTAAAAACACTCTAGAAAGAAGGGTGAAATTGTATTCTTTCTCTTACCCTTTTTCCTCTTTCCCACTCCAAGGATGAGAACTTTGCTCCTAGCATTTTCTCTCCTGCTTTTCTTAATGTCATTCTGTGGCTCCTCTCAGTAGTTAACTCCTTCTTAGCCTTTCAGGTTAGGGAGCTCAGTGGGCAGTGGGGGCATTCAGCATTGTTGAGCATCATCAAGGCAGCACACAGATGGGACCCAATCGTTATTTGCAAAGGCCCCATTCTTAAATGTCACCATACCTGGACGCCACCCCACTTTTAATCTGCTTGTGAGATTTGTTTCCTCCAGGCTGCAAGCTATGAACTTCCAGCTACTGGCACAAGTCTGAAAATCTTGGGACAACTGGCTTGGACACTCAACACCCCCTAGATGTTGCTGCTGCTATCTTCAGATCTGGCACTTCCCCATCTGACTTGAACCCCCATTGAATTTAGGAATAATTCTATGACCCTTGTCAGCTTGAAGGAGTTACAGAAGATGAGACCTTCATCCCTTTGCTCACAATGAATTTGGGGTGATAACTTGAATAGGGAAATAATGTAAACTGTGTCCTTGATTGTGTGTCCTCTGATTGTAGGGGGAGCGCTGGAGAGACCCTGAATCTCAAAAACCCTCTTTTGGAGATAGAAGGGGCTGCACCCATCTATTCATAGGCAAACTTGCAATTCAATCAGAAATCTTGGCCTAGGGCATAATCACCACTCTTTACAGAAACTAGCCCTTAATCTCCCACCCTGAAGCTTTAGAAAGCAAAATAAAATGACTCTGACCCCCAAGTCTTCACTGTTTCCTACACAAGGCAAAATCCCACTGAGCTGCTGCTCAGTGTAAACCCATTTTGCTAATAACCCACTTTTACTTCTCCCCTTTTGGAACTATCCCTTTAAGAAAGCTGCTTCTCTGAGGCTACAATAAACCCATTTTGTCATAAACCTTACGCCTCTTTTTTTTGGGATTTGTGGATTTCTCCATGACGTCCACGACTGGCCAAAAGAGGTCCCCTCTCCCCTTTCCCCTTTTGTTGCATCTTAGCAATACCCCCCCCCCCCATCACTACAACTTACTGACCAAGCCAGTTTTGTTGGCCAGCATTGTTTGTTGCACTCCAAAGGCCAGGTAGCCTTAGTTTTTCTCATTCATTGCTACTTTCTCATATCCAATCATTAAGGACAATTGAACCATAGAAGTGTGGACTATGGAAGAAAATCAAGCAAGGACTACACAAGAAAAAAAAAAAAAAACCTTACATTTTCAAAATAAATATACATCATTTTGATTATTTTTTTTTAAATTTTAAAAGAATTCTCTCTGGGCAGGGAGCCATTTCACATTACTCTTTTGAGTTTAATCTTTTTTTTTTTTTTTTTTTACTCCAGTGCCCTCCTCTGAAGATGAGCCCCAGTCTTCCATGTCCCATAGTATATTTCTATGGTGGGGTTCTTTCTTCTTTTCCAGTTCAATTTTTTTTTTTTTAATAAGAGGTATTAGTGTAAACATCTCTAATCCATAGGTGGGAGGGATGGTGTCTCTGGCTTCTCAGAGCTTCTCATACCTTTCTCCTCTGACCAGGAACCCCAAACCAAAAGGTCCTCCCTCCTGCAAGTGCCTGCAGCCAGTAGTGCCCCTGCCCCACTGCTTCTGCACTCACTGGGTGCTGGTTCCTTTTTTTTTTTTTTTTAAAGAATGCAATATGCAAAACTCTATTCAATAAATACAATAATCAATAAATTGAAAAATAATAAAAATAGATTTCAGTTCTGTTTTATGATCAACTAAGGAAAAAATGGAAAGGAAAGGAAAAAAATTGAATGTTAGAGAAAAGAAAAAAGGCCAGAGAAACTGAAGAGGAAAAAAGACAGCTGAAGAAAAAGATAAGAATTAATGAGTGTGTGGTAAAAGTCACTGCCCCCCCCCCTTCCTCAATTAATCAGGAACTTGTCTTAGGAGAGGCAAAAAAAAAGAATTTATTGCTTTTTCATGAGAAAGAACACACCCAGTGTGGACCAAAACTTCAGCCAGGGAGTACAAAAGTGAGCCATTCTCAGAAAATTTACATAGACCATAGACCCTAAAGCAGAGTCCCCACTCGCCCTCTGGCTCTTCCTCACATTGGCTGTAACTTCCACTACACAGAAACTTTCCCCAGCAAAAAAAAAAAAAAAAAGAGCTTAAAATAAAGGTATTTGCTTCTGCAGGGAGGGGGTTCAAGGAAGGAGTAAGGTCTGAGTAAGCAGTATTTTTGAGGGAGACTTAGCCTTGCCCTTCACTTATCTCAAGTCACAAGAGTAGGTATGGTGCAAGAACGTGAATGTACTGAAGAGACTTCAACTGTGGAAAGCTAGGGGCAAAGAGCAAAAGATTCTTTTCAAATTTCAGGCCACCACCCCCATCACAAAACCCAGTCCCTGCTCCTAAGGAGCTTACATTCTTATATTCTTTTGGGGGAGATAACCTGTACTCTGAATACTCACTGATGCTTCTGTGGGTTTCAACCCTACAATTCAAGTCCTATTTCTCCAATTTAACCTTCACAACTGTGGAAAACAAACAAAAGGGCATACATTTCTCACAATGAGAGAGAAACATTTATATACTGGGAATGAAAGAGACGTATAAACTGAAAATAGATCCATCCATACATTCTTATTTTGAATGATATCTTTTGTCTTGTGACCATTTAGGTTATTTTTTTGTCTAGAGATTTTTAAAGTGGTTATATTTAACCACTTAAATATAAGGCATGTGGGGGAATATTAATTCTTGGTATTTATCTCATTTGAATGTAATTAAGCAAGAGCTAGATCCTTGATTTCCATGGCTGCACAGGTATTATGCATATTTAAGGTTGTCCATAGAGGGAGGATTCTGGGAAGATGGCAGAGTACATTGGTAAATTTTAAGCTTTTACAATTTCCCCCACAAATAGAGCAAATTTGCATCTCAGAGTGAACAAGGACTTGTGAAAAATCAAGACTTAGGATAGAATAGGGGTGTTCCTGATGCAACTGAAGAAAATCTGAAGAAAAACCCAGGCCTAGCATTAATCCATGTGAGGTATATAACCTCTGGATTAGCTATATAGAAACACCAAATGAAGAGCCCCAAGGCAAACTGGGTATGGCTGGAACCATTACTGGAACTGGAACCATTACACAAAAACTTTCATCTCCTGGGCAGTTTATCAAGTCAAAGTCTGAGTCTGGGAAAATTGAGTAAACATCTGTTGATTGGGAACACCAATCCCAGCTATGCTGCAGAGAGCTGGCCCTGGGCGAGAAGGAACCAGCACCCAGTGAGTGCAGAAGCAGTGGGGTGGGGGCACTACTGGCTGCAAGCACTTGTAGGAGGGAGGACCTTTTGGTTTGGGGTTCCTGGTCAGAGGAGAAAGGTATGACAAGCTCTGAGAAGCCAGAGACACCATCCCTCCCACCTATGGATTAGAGATGTTTATACTAATACCTCTTATTAAAAAAAAATTAACTGGAAAAGAAGAAAGAACCCCACCATAGAAATATACTATGGGACATGGAAGACTGGGGCTCATCTTCAGAGGAGGGCACTGGAGTAAAAAAAAAAAAAAAAAAAGATTGAACTCAAAAGAGTAATGTGAAATGGCTCCCTGCCCAGAGAGAATTTATAGAACCCAAAAAAGAATTTAGAAGTCAAATGAGGGACACTGAGGAAAAAAAAATCCAAGAAAAAATTTTTTTTAATTAACTAATTAGAAAAAGAGATAAAGAATCTCAAAGAAAAACATACCTCTTTGAAAATTAGAATTGGGCAAGGGGAAGCCAGTGAAAGTATGAGAGACAAAGAAATAACAAAACAGATTATAAAGAATGAAAAAATAGAATAGAATGTGAAATGTCTTATAAGGAAAATTACAGATCTGGAGAACAGATCAAAATGAGAAAATATAAGAATAATTAAACTGCCTGAAAGTTGTGACCAAAAAAAGGACCTTGACCCAATAATCCAAGAAATAATTCAAGAAAATTTTCCTGGAGTGATAGAACATGAGGAGAATGTAGAAATAGAAAAAAAAAAAAAATCCACCGATCACCACCTCAATGAGATCCTTTGTGGAAAACACATAGGAATGTTATTGTCAAACTTCAAAACTCCCAGATTAAACAGAGCATTTTGTAAGAAAGAAGAAAAACCAATCCACATGCATTGGAACTACAATTAGAATTGCGCAGAACTTCAGCCACAATAAAAAAACACAGGTCTTGGAATCATATCAACTGACAATGAAAAGAATTAGGCCTGTGGCCAAAATTATCATATCCAGAAAAATTATCTATAATATTAAATGAGAAAAAAATGGACATTCAATGAACTTGAAGATTTCCAGGATTTTCTATCAATCAAACTTGAAATTAATATACAAAAGTCATTATCAAATATCATTTTCAAGGAACTCAACAAGAATAACTTGTTTATGTTTTTTTTTTAACATGGGAAAATTATAGCATGTGTTTAAGATAGCAACAATACATACAACAGCTCAAAAAAGATTGGATCAGACAAAGTAAAAATACTAATTATGTCACACAAATGCTGTCTAGAAGAAAAATAGATACAGAAGCATTAGAAGGGGGAGTAGGACTTGTAGTTTTGAAAATCTACTCACATCAGGAATGAGTTAAATAGGCAACACTACATATATACCATGAAGAATATAGCACTCTCCAAAATCTGTAAAGAAATAAGGGGAGAGGGATGGATAGATATGGAAGTAAAGGATGAAAAAGGGATCCATGGCTTGGGAGAGATTAAAGTAATAGGAAGGTAAGTTAGGAGCAGAATTAAAGCAAAGGGTCAGCAGAGATAGGAAAAATATGTGTGTATGCATGTATGTATGTATGCATGTATATATGTGTATGTATATATCTACCCATGTGTATATATATATATATTCTTTCTTAACTATAGCTTGCTTGGGGGAGTTGAGGGGGATAAAAGGGGGAAAAAGAATAAAGCAGAAAATGTGTACAGCAAAGAACAATTTACAAGGAAGTAAAGAAAAGATGGACACTCATGAATATAATTTCTTCTACTAATATATATATGTATATATATATATATATACATATATATATATATTTTTTTTTTTCTTTCTTGAACTGGTATTTTTTCCTATATATTTTGAATCCTCTCTGATATTCTGCTGGGCATATGACAATGTTCTCTTTTGTTTTGTTTCATTTTGCTTTGTATTTTTTTTTCTGTTTTTCTTTTTTTTCTTATTCTGTTTCTTTAAATAAATTTTGGGGAAAAAAATTATCCACATCCAGACCCAGAAAGATCAAGTGACTTTTTCCTGATTATATAATTAGTGTCATACAGGTTTAGAACCACATTATCCTTCACAGGGTTTCTTGTGAGGATCAAAAAAGCCTATTAATCCAACACTGATAAAATATTGAAAATTTTATAAGATGATGAAGCTATCCTAATAATGAGCTTGGTGGAGTAGTCATTTAGAAAATGCTCAGTGTACTGCAATCAGGTTAAGAAATGAGGTCACTCCAACCTTTTTTGGGCCACTGAATGTATTAATAGTTTAAAACATTTCTCTAGAGAAACAATCACCATTTAAAAAAGAATGAATTATGTAAGAAGGGGTAATCTTGGTGTGTATTTTGGGGTTCAACTACTGGGAAATGTCAATGAAACATCAGTTAATATAAGACCTGAACAAGATCAGCCTCAAGGCTACTGAGCCATTCAGACTGGGCTTCCTCAGTGGGGGAAATGTGGTCTATTTAAACTAGGAATAAAGTGGATTTCATCAGATAATCTGTCAAATGGTTCATAGAACATGCCTTGCAGTATTAAGCTTCCACTGTTCATACTATTTTATCAAACACTAGGAAAGTAGATTTTCCAGTAAAACAGGAAATTGCCCTAAGGGCATGCTTTTGAACATTTATCCAAGATGTGCTTTAAATGCTGTTTCAGTTGTCAGCTTTGGCTTTCGGTGGGAATGGCTAGGCCTTTGTTGCACATGAGCAGCTCTCTCTAATCAAGAACATCAACAAATTCTGTAGTGTCATAATGGCAGCAAAATTGAGGAAATTTTTGCCATAGACAAACATGAACTCATTTGGAATTACCATCCAATCCTTCATTAACTATATATTCACATACACACAAATATATATATATATAAATACATACATACATATAGACAGATATATAGCATTGTTCCATAGGTCTTAGTGCTGCTTTGTTTTAAATGGAATGTATGTATATACACATATGTATACACATGCATATGTGCACATGCACACATGTATATGTGTTATATACATACACACATATAGATAGCATTGAACTGATCAGATTTCTGATTTCTTTCAATGTCATTTTTCTTTATGTTACTATCATTTTTGAGGCAAATTATGTATTTTTACTGTGTAAATTATGCTCTTGATTTTATTTCATTCTGTATCAGTTCGCAGAAGTCTTCCCATATCTTCTCTGAATTATTTGCTTTTCTTATTCCTTAAAACACAATAGTGTTCTTGGAAATTGACAGTTATAGGAAATGGTTTATGATATTTCACCACTTTGATTATTTCAAAAGTGGACTTTTATAACATAAAATCAACTTAGAATAATTTTTACTTTTTGGATAAAATGGTTTAAAGTTTGATACTCAGAATATCAGGCCTAGAGCTCATCTATTTTACTCCCTCATTTTATAAATGAGAACTTTGTAATGATTTCAAAACTGAAACTTTCCAACTTCTAATAAATAAAAGTTATCAAACTTCTGTATTACCACATTTCAGTAGAAAAGAGTTTAAATGCAGATGCTAAATATAGATAGGATATATCAGTGCCATGGACATCCTTGCTGGAAACCATAAATGAAAAAGTACAGCCTCTTCCCATTTTGTTGTTTTTGAAGCTAAACTAGTCTCAGGAAATGGCAGAGTAGATCTCATGTGGCTAAATATTTTCTTCTCATTTGAGAATAGAAAAGCCATTAAAGGTTTTCTTGCCTCAGGCCATCTTTGGGGAACATCTGTCCATTTCCTTAGGACAGATGATGAAAATCAAGCTTCTTCCTCAACTCTTATCTGAGTATATAACTTTTAAATTATGTTAGGGTCTGAATGTTCAAACTTATTACTGTCAAGGAAGTGAAACTTGGGACTAGAGTCTATGGATGACAGAATTCCAGAATGTTGGGGTTAGAAGGGAACTGGGAAATCACCTGGTATAATCTTCTCATTTTACAGATGAGGAAACTAAGACTTAGAGAGTGCCTGAAGTATGCATAGAAAAAAATTGTACAAATCATACTGAAAATATGAATTTAAAAATACTAAACAAGGTATTGTTTTGATGCTATATGTTTAAAGATGAAATCAAACACAATCCTGGCTCTCAAAGAGTTTAGAAACCACTAGGCAGAGCCAAGACATATATGCAAGTAATTCTAACATCAATTAGAATGCTACAAGTGAATGGAAGAGATCTAAATTTAAAAGGTATTATGAAAAATTCAAGAAAAGAGATATCCTTTCTTGATATTAAGGGTTGGGAAGAAGATCAGTGATAGCAAGGATAAATGATACCTGAACTGGGGATGGAAGGAAAAGAAGGATTTCAACAGAGATGGCCATGGGGACTTGATTGCAGATTATGTGGGTGTAGCCCAAGAAAAGGTAAAGAAGTAGGAGATTTTAAATTTAGTGAGTAATACTACTAATAATGGAGAGTTAGAGTTTTTTTGGGTAGTATTTAATGATATGGAAAGTCACTGGGAAAGCAAAAAATCCAATTTGTTTGACTCATATTTTTTATAAACATCTAAAAGATTATTGCAAACTTGTTCTCTTCACATGCCATCATGATGGATGAATAGATTGTAAAGGACTCTCATTCATCTAAACAGTATCTGGGGGCAAGAAAATTACATTATGAAGTAATTTTATTGGAGACATCAAAAAAGAATTTTTCTTGACTGAGATCACAGACGTAAATTAATTTATTTTATTTTATTTTTACAGAGAAGATGTATTCTACTAAATTAATCTAAACAACTAAATGGAGGAAAATTAATATAGTAATAACAAATCCATTAATAGTTTTTGTAATTGCACTTCTCTTTCTAAAGTTAATAGGTTAAGAAAAAATTTCTGCTGTGGTTTAGCCATTAACTAATTAAAATAACTTAGTTTATCAATAAGTTAAGATTGAAATTTTCATGTTAACACCTCTATTGAAAGAAGAATGCATTACTTAAAGAAGTAAACAATATATCTTGAGGATAGAAGTCTGGATTTTGAATTCACCAATTGTTTTATCCAACTATGGAATAGAGCATTTTAGCATCAAGGCTTTCGAGTACTTTATTTATTTCATTATATTTTTTGCTTTTTTTCTGAGGCAATTGAGGTTAAGTGACTTGCCCAGGGTCACACAGCTAGAGAATGTTAAGTGTCTGGGTTCAAATTTGAACTCAGGTCCTCCTGACTTCAGGGCTGGTGCTCTATCTACTGCGCCACCTAGCTGTCCTACTTTTGAGTACTTTAAGAGAAAAGAAAAATCATGTTTTTTGGTGTCTATTTTTTCTGTTAGACTTCTGAATCTTTTTGCTATCTCTTTTAAATTTCATTAAAACATATAGAAACTTGAGATAAAATGGAAATGTATTTAGACTGATTACTTTTTAAATTTTTTTACTTTTATTAAAGCTTTTTTATTTACAGAACATATGAGTAATTTTTCTACATTGACCTTTGCAAAATTTTCTGTTCCAAATTTTTCCCTCCTTCCCCCACCCCTTCCCCTAGATGGTAAGTAGTCTAATACATGTTAAATATGTTTAAATATATGATAAGTCCAATATGTGTATACATATCTATACAGTTATTTTGCTGCACAAGAAAAATCACATCTAGAAAAAGCAACAACAAAAAAAAAAAAAGAAAAAAAAAACAACCTAAGAAGGAAAACAAAATGCAAACAAATATTTACAGAAAGCGTTAAAATGCTATGTTGTGGCCCACACTCAGTTCCCATAGGCCTCTCTCTGGATGTATATGACTATCTTCATCGCTGAACAATAGGAACTGGTTTGAATCACCTCATTGTTGAAGAGAACTATGTCCATCAGAATTGATCATCGTATAGTCTTGTTGCTGTGTATAATGATCTCCTGGTTCTGCTCATTTCACTTAGCATCAGTTCATGCAAATCTCTCCAGGCCTCTCTGAAATCATCCTGCTGGTCGTTTCTTATAGAACAATAATATTCCATAACATTCATAGACCATAATTTATTCAGCCATTCTCCAATTGATGGGCATCCATTCAGTTTCCAGTTTCTAACCACTACAAAAAGGGCTGCCACAAACATTTTTGCACATGTGGGTCCCTTTCCCTCCTTTAAGATCTCTTTGGGATATAAGCCCAATAGAAACACTCCTGGTTCAAAGGGTATGTACAGTTTGATAACTTTTTGAGAATATTTTCAAATTGCTCTCCAAAATGGTTGGATCCATTCAAGTTCCACCAACAGTGTCCCAGTTTTCCCACATCCCTTCCAACATTCGTCATTTTCTTTTCCTGTCATCTTAGCCAATCTGACAGGTGTGTAGTGGTATCTCAGAGTTGTCTTAATTTGCATTTCTCTGATCAATAGTGATTTGGAGCACCTTTTCATATGACTAGAAATAGTTTGAATTTCTTCATCTGAAAATTGTTCATATCCTTTGACTATCATTTGGAGGGTGGCTTGAATTCTTAGAAATTTGAGTCAATTCTTTATATATTTTAGAAATGAGGCCTTTGTCAGAATCTTTGAATGTAAAACATGTTTTCCCAGTTTGTTGCTTCCCTTCTAATCTTGTCTGAATTCGTTTTGTTTGTACAAAAACTTTTTAACTTGATATAGTCAAAATTATCTATTTTGTGATTAATAATGATCTCTAGTTGTTCTTTGGTCACAAATTCCTTCCTCTTCCACAGATCTGAGAGTTAAATTATCCTATGTTCTTTTAATTTGTTTATAATATCATTCTTTATGTCTAGATCATGAATCCATTTTGACCTTATCTTGGTATACAGTGTTAGGTGTGGGTCAATGCCTAGTTTCTTCCACACTAGATCCCAATTTTCCCAGCAGTTATTGTCAAATAGTGAGTTCTTACCCCAAAAGCTGGGGTTTTGGGGTTTGTCAAACACTAGATTACTATAGTCATTGACTATTTTGTCCTGTGAACCTAACCTATTCCACTGATTAACTACTCTTTTTCTTAGAGAGTACCAAATGGTTTTGATGACTTCTGCTTTATAATATAGTTTTAGATCTGGTACAACTAGGACATCTTCATTTGCTTTTTTTTTTCCATTAATTCCCTTGAAATTCTTGACCTTCTGTTCTTCCAGATGAATTTTGTTGTTATTTTTTCTAAGTCAGTAAAAATAATTTCTTGGGAGTTTGATTGGTATAGCACTAAATAAATAGATTAGTTTAGGTAGTATTGTCATCTTTATTATATTCACTTGACCTATCAAAGAGCACTTTTTTTCCAATTGTTTAGATCTGACTTTATTTGTTTTGTAGTTTTGCTTATATAGTTCCTGACTTTCCTTTGGCAGATATATTCCCAAATATTTTATACTATCAACAGTTATTTTAAATGGAATTTGTCTTTGTATCTCTTGCTGTTAGATTTTGTTAGTGATGTATAAAAATGCTGATGATTTATATGGATTTATTTTGTATCCTGAAATTTTGCAAAAGTTGTGGATTATTTCTAATAGTTTTTTAGTTGATTCTCTAGGGTTCTCTCAGTATACCATCATATCATCTGCAAAATGATAATTTGGCTTCCTCATGACCTACTCTAATTCCTTTAATCTCTTTTTCTTCTCTTATTGTCAAATCAAGCATTTCTAATACAATATTGAATAGTAATGGTGACAGTGGGCAGCCTTGTTTCACTCCTGATCTTATTGGGAATGATTCCAGTTTATCCCCATCACATATGATGCTAGCTGATGGTTTTAAATAGATGCTACTGACTATATTAAGGAAAAGTCCATTTTCAATTCTGCTTTTAAAGGTTTTTTTCTCTTCATTGGATTTTTGTAACATTTTTTGGCAACTTTTTTACCATTTGATCTTTTTGTTTTTAAGTTGTTATTTTCTTTAGTAACTTTTTGTTTCCTTTTCCAAACAATTTTTTTTCACAGTTTTCTCTCATTTCTTTTTTTCCATTTTCCCTCTTCCTCTCTCATTTGATTTTTAACATCTATTTCAAGCTCTTCTATGAATACTTTTTGGGCCTGAGATCAATTCACATTTTTTTCTTTGAGACTTTGGATGTAGCAGTTTTGACTTGGTGGCTGTCTTCTGATTTTTGGATTTTCCCTGTCACCATCGTAACTTTCTATAATTAGGATTTTTTTTTAATCCATTTTCCACCTATTTCTTGACTAACTTTATGTTCAAGTTGTTCTCTGCTCCTGGAGTGGAAGGGACAAACTTCAGTTTTTCATAGAACAGTTTTCAGCAGTCTTTGTAAGTTTTCAATTCTTTTACAATCTAAGCAGAGGTGTGTTTACTACTCTTCTGGCTTGTGATCTGGTCTGTGAGAGACCACAAGTGCTCTTTTTTACCCTGGAACAATTACCAGGGAACTGTTTTCTGTAGCCAGATGTGCTAGTGCTCTTCTTTACCCTGGGACTGTGACCTAAGGACTAAGACCAGAATAATACATTAGTAAAGACATTGACATACCAGTACAAATTAGTTTTGTTGTCCATTTATAAAGTTAAAAAAATAAATTTTAAAAAATTAAAAAGGGATAAAGTTTTAAAAGTTAAAATTAAATTAAATTAATAAATTAAAAAGTAATAAATAAATAAATAACAATAAAGTAAATAAAATGTATCTTAAGAAGAGAAATAATTTGGAGCATCAAGTCAATTGTCTGAAAACAAACAAAAGTGAGAATGATGTATTATAGAAGAGGGATAAATACTTGATTTTGAACTACAAATTTTATGCTCTTAGTACTTGTGTAATTTTGCAAAGTCCTTGAACCTCTCTGACAATCAGATTGCTTATTGGTAAAAAGAAAATGTCAGATTAAATAAGTGATCTTAAATACCCTTTCCAGCCTAGATGGACTATCCAGAAAGTTATTCAAGTATCTGTAATTATCATGTATTCACCTTTAGCTATTATAGCACACATTGAGCTAAAGCTATATCATGCCTCTGGCCAATGAACTCTGGTGACTCTTTATTGCCTTCAGTATTAAATACAAATACAATTAAATACAAAAAATAGTTTGGCTTTTAAAGTCCTTCACAAACTGGGCCCTTCTTACTTTTGCAGTTTTCTTACTCTTTACTCTCATCCAAATACTTTTTAGTCAGTACCTGCCTTTTTCTTTTTTTTCTGTTCTTCTCAGACAATACTTCATCTCTGTACTCTGCCTATTCACTGGTAATTTTCCATATCTAAAATGTTCTCACTTTTCTTATCTGCCTATTTGCTTCTTTGATGATTCAGCTCCAACCCCACTATCTGTATGAAGGCATTTCTGAGTCTCCCTTCCTCCACTCTCCTCTCCATGTGTTCCCTTTGGGATTATTTTTGTATCATTCTTCATATAGACAGTTGTTTTTGTGTTGTCACCCCCAACAGAATGGGAGATCTTTTAGCTCAGAAGGCAGGATCCCTATTTTTATATTTTTTTGTATTCCCAATTTTTGGTCCAATTTGGAAAGGCATCATGGTGAAGTATAAGGTGTCTTAAGCACTGAGTTGTCCTTCAGCAATTGAGCCTGACACTCAAATGCTTTTTTAGCTCAGCTTTCTCATCTATAAAATGTCTTACCTACTTGACAATGCTGTTACAGGGATCAATTGAAATTTTGCAAACAAAGGACTTATGAAGTGAAATATAAGTATGAACTGTTATTCTGACTAGAAGTGGGAAGGGCAGATAGCAAAATTAGTAATGAGAAATGATTGAAACATATTTTCTATAATATTTGAATAGAATAAGTTAAGCATGAGGAAACAGTTTACCATGCAAAAAAAATTTTTCTGACTGAGAACAGACAAGGACAATTTTAGTTCAAACAATCAAGTAGATCCTATCCTTGGTATCACAGAGGAAATGCCACCAGTTCCTGAATTTGTTTCTGGTTATATCCACTGTCAATCTTAATAAGAGAATCAGACATCATTAGTGGGCATCTTTCAAAGACCTTTTCAATTTACTCCTTATCTCCATTTAGAGGCTCTTCTCCTTAGTGTTACTGTTGTTGAGCCAAACTAAATTTCTTGCTATTCTTCATATATATAATTTTTTTGTCTTTTATATCGGCTATCCCACATGCCTGGAATCCATTTCCTCTTTACTATACTTGAACATATCAGGTTTTCAAATCCACTATTTTATTCAAATATCAGCTCCTATGTCACCTTATGATTTTCCTGCTCCTGTTTAGTACCACCCCCTTCCCAACTGCCTTATATTGATTGATTTTGTATGCTTTTTCTATACATGGTGTATATGGTGTCTCTTCTATTAGAAGGTAAGCTTCTTCAGAAAGACAACTAAGTGATACAATGGATAGAGTTGCTTGACCTGGAGTCAGGTAAACTCATCTTGGTGAATTTAAATCTGGCTTCAGACATTTATTAACTGTGTGAGCCTTGGCAAGTCACTGTACCATGTCTGCCTCAGTTTCCTCATCTGTAAAATGAGCTGGAGAGAGAAATGGCAAACCACTCATATCTTTGCCAAGAAAATCCCAAATGATCATGAAGAGTTATACATAGCTAAATTAGCTGAACAACAACAAAAACTTCTCAAGGGGAAGGAATAATTATTTTTTGCTTTATCTTTGAATCTCCAGCATCTAGCAAAGTGCTCTGCAGATAGGACTTAATTAAGAAATGTTTGTTGACCAATTGCCTTATAGAGTATCTAATCTACCTTTATTATAATAGGAACAATCTTAGGCCCAATTAAATGACTGGTTAATACTGTACAGAACCCAATTTTGTGTAGCTTAAAACAATACAGTAGAAAAAGTCTTTGCCTGTGAGACAGAAGACCTGAGTCTTAGTTCTGTCCCTTCCCACTAATTGCTATCTGATTTGAATAGTAACTCAAATTTACATATTGTCTTAAAGTTTACAGAGAGCTTTCTTCACAAGAACTCTATGAGGCAGGTTAGCATTCTTCTTCTTCCCTTTTTACAAATGAGGAAACTGAGGCTCTAAGAAGTTTGATGATTTGCTATTATTCATATAGTTAATAAATACCTGAGAAGATTCAAATCTAGTTCTTCTGTCTCCAAATGTACCCTTTATCCACACTTTAATGTTTCCTTTTATCACCTTTCTGGGACTCCTTTTCTTCAAATGTAAAATGAAAGATTTGGCAATTAATCAAATTCAATCAAATCTAGTGACCTATTATCACCCTTCTAAAGTTAAATATAAAATTCTCTTTTTGTTTTTTAAAGTCCTTTGTATATACCACAGCATACTCTATGATCCAGTGCCACTGGGCTCCAATGATTATTTCTTGAATGAAACCCTTTATTCCCTGATTCCAGGCATTTCCACTCCTTTCCTTCATGTCTAGAACTCTCTCTCTCTCATCACCTCTATCTGCTGACTTCCTTCAAGTCTCAGCTAATTTATGAAGCACTTAGCACAGTATATAGTATAAAGTAGGTACTTAATAAATGCTTCTCCTTTAAAGGGGGCAGCATGCGTCTTGGGAAATATGCCAGATTTGTCCTCAAAGAGCTTGTATTTGAATCTTTTTTTTAATAAAGTTTTTTATTTTCAAAACAGGCATGGATAATTTGACATTAAACCTTGCATATACTTGTGTTTCAGATTTTCTTCTCCTTCCCCTCACTCCCTCCCTTAGATGGCAAGCAATTCAATATATGTTAACCATGTTAAAATATGTTAAAATCAATATGTATAAACATATTTGTACAATTCTCTTGCTGCACAAGAGAAATCAGATTAAAAAAAAAGAAAGTAAATGCATAAAAAAACAAACTGCAAGCAAATAACAACAGTGAGAATGTTATGTTGTGATCCACATTCAGTTCCTACAGTCCTCTCTCTGGGTATAGTTGGCTCTCTTCATCTTAAGATCATTGGAATTGTCACCAATCATCTCATTTTTGGAGAAAGTCATGCTCATCAGAATAGATTGTCGTATAATATTGATGTTGTCTTGTACAATGATCTCCTGGTTCTGCTCATTTCATACAGCATTAGTTCATGTAAGTCTCTCCAGGCTTTTCTAAAATCATTCCCCGATCATTTCTTATAGAACAATAATATTCCATAACATTCATATACTATAACTTATTCAGCCATTCTCCAATTGATGGACATCCATTCAGTTTCCACTTTCTTGCCAGTGCAAAAAAGGCTGCCACAAACATTTTTGCACGTGTGGGTCCCTTTCCTTCTTTTAAGATCTCTTTGGGATATAAGCCCAATAGAAACAGTGCTGGATCAAAGGGTATGCACAGTCTGATAACTTTTTGAGCATAGTTCCAAATTACTCTCCAGAATGCTTGGATCCGTTCACACAGTTCCACCAATAATGTATCAGTGTCCCAGTTTTCCCATATTACCTCCAACATTTTTCTTTATCTTTTCTTGTCATCTTAGTCAATCTCACTGGTATGTAGTGGTATCTCAGAGTTGTCTTAATTTGCATTTCATTTCTCTGATCAATAGTGATTTAGAGCATTTTCTCCTATGATTAGAAATAGCTTTAATTTCTTTATCTGCAAATTGTCTGTTCATATCCTTTGGCCATTTATCAACTGGAGAATGGCTTGGATTCTTATAAAATTGTGTCAATTCCCTATATATTTTAGAAATGAGACCTTTATCAGAACCCTTAAATGTAAAAATAATTTCCCAATTTATTGCTTCCATATATCTGGTGTTCAGTTATGAATTCCAGTTCTTCTTTGGACATAAATTCCTTCCTTCTCCACAGATCTGAGAGGTAAACTATCCTATGTTCTTCTAATTTGCTTCTAATATCACTCTTTATGTCTAAATCATGAACCCATATAGAGCTTATCTTGGTATGTGGTGTTAGGAGTAGATGGAGCCCTAATATCTTCCATACTACTTTCTAATTTTCCCAGCAGTTTTTGTCAAATAGTGAGTTCTTATCCCATAAGCTGTGATCTTTGGGTTTGTCAAACACTAAATTGCTCTAGTAAATCCCTATTTTATCCTGTGATCCTAACCTATTCCACTGATAGACTACTCTATTTCTTAGCCAGTATCAAATGGTTTTGATGACTGCTGCTTTATAATATAGTTTTAGGCCTGGCTCAGCTAGGCCACCTTTGTTAGCATTTTTTTTTTTTCATTAATTCCCTTGAAATTCTGGACCTTTTGTTCTTCCAGATGAACTTTGTTACTATTTTTTCTAGATCTATAAAACCATTTCTTGGAAGTTTGATTGGTATGGCACTAAATAAGTAGATTAATTTAGGTAGTATTGTTATTTTTATTATATTCGCTTAGCCTACTCATGAGCATCTGATATTTTTCCAACTAATTAGGTCTGACTTTATTTGTGTGGAAAGTGTTTTGTAGTTTTGTTCATATAGTTCCTGACTTTCCCTTGGCAGATAGATTCCCAAATATTTTATACTATCAACAGTTATTTTGAACAGAGAAAGAAAATTATAGACCAATTTCCCTAATGAATATTGATGCAAAAATCTTAAACAAAATATTAGCAATGAGATTACAAAAAATAATCCCCAGGATAATACACTATCTTACAATACACTTACTTACCAAGTAAGATTTATACTAGGAATGTAGGGCTGGTTCAGTATTAGGGAAATTATCAGCATAATCAACTATATCATTATTTTGAATGGAATTTTTTGTTGTATCTCTTGCTGTTAGTAATATATAAAAATGCTGATGATTTATGTGGATTAATTTTGTATCCTGCAACTTTGCTGAAGTTGTGAATTGTTTCTAGTTGTTTTTAAGCTGATTCTCTAGGGTTCTCTAAGTATACCATCATATCATCTGCAAAGAGTGGAAAATTCTCCCTTTTCATTTTTTAGACTAACAATTTGATTTTCTTTTTTTTTTTTTTAAATTTTATTTGCAAAACATATGTATGGGCAATTCTTCAACATTAACCCTTACAAAGCTTTCTGTTTTTCCTTCCTACTCCCCATCCCTCCCCTAGATGGCAGGATATCCACTACATGTTAATTATGTTAAAATCCTTGACAAATAGAATATATGTATACATATTTCCACACTTATCATTGTTGTGCAAGAAAAATCGTATCTACAACAA
>JAJPUD010000136.1:179626-199341 GCA_023553655.1 Myrmecobius fasciatus
ATTTTTTTTTTAATTAAAAATTTTTATTTGCAAAACATATGTATGGGCAATTCTTCAACATTAACCCTTACAAAGCTTTCTGTTTTTCCTTCCTACTCCCCATCCCTCCCCTAGATGGCAGGATATCCACTACATGTTAATTATGTTAAAATCCTTGACAAATAGAATATATGTATACATATTTCCACACTTATCATTGTTGTGCAAGAAAAATCGTATCTACAAGAAAGAAATATCAGATAAAGGAAACACAATGTAAGCAAACATCAATCGAGAGTATGAAAATGTTATGTTGTAACAATTTGATTTTCTTCTTTCCTTTTTCTAATCAAATTAACTAAAGGTTTATTCATTTTGTTGTTTTTTCATAAAACCAACTCAATTTTATTTATTAATTCAATAGTTTTCTTATCTTCAATTTTATTAACTTCCCCTTTTATTGTCAGAATTTCAAATTTGTTATTTAATTGAGAGTTTTTAATTTGTTCTTTTTCTAGCTTTTTTAGTTGTAAGCCCAATTCATTGATCTCTTTCTCTATTTTATGTAAGTAAGTATCTAGAGTTATAAAATTTCTCCTTATAACTGTTTTGGCTGTATCCTACAAATTTTGGTATGTTGTCTCATTATTGTCATTCTCTTGGATGAAATTATTGATTGTGTCTATGATTTGCTGTTTCATCCATTCATTCTTTAGGATTAGATTATTTAATTTCCAATTAACTTTTGGTTTATTTTCTCCTGGCCTTATATTGCATGTGATTTTTATTGCATCATGATCTGAAAAAAAATACATTTACTATTTCTGTCTTTCTGCATTTGATTTTGAAGTTTTTATGTCCTAACACACATTCAATTTTTGTATAAGTTTCATGAACCACTTAGACAAAAGTATAGTCCTTTTTATTTCCATTCAATTTTCTCCAAAGATCTCATACCTAACTTTTCTAACATTTTGCTTACCTCCTTAACTTCTTTCTTGTTTATTTTGTTGTTCAATTTAACTAGTTCTGAGAGAGCAAGGTTGAGATCCCCCACTAGTATAATTTTGCTGTTCTGAAGTTCTTCCAAGGTATCTTCTTCTTGGAATGTGTTGTACACCAAATATTTGTAGATTCTTTGATTCCAAAACCAGTTTAGAGGCTTAACCTGCTGTTGGTTTGAGAAAAGGTTAGAGGAGGTCACAGAAAGTCATGTCTGCTCTCCACTATCTTGGCTCCATCCCCCTTGTATTTGAATCTTAAATCTAAAACTTCATACCTGTATTATTTTTTTCATCTATAAAATGAAATCCCTACTCTAGATGATTTCTAAGATCCCTCCAAACTCTTCATTTAAGTGAATGATGTATGGTGCTTTTCATATTTTCTTATCAAGGACTCTGTTTAGACACAGAACCAATGGCCATGAAAGTATCTGAAGCAGGTCCTGTGTGGAACACTTAGAGATTGTCAGACATCAAAGATACAAGGTCTTGTACTGCATACTGGGGTATTGCCAATTATTCTGACTTTTTTCTTGCCCTTGTAAAAAATACTGAAAAGTTGGGTTTCCAAAGAATATTTTAAGTTTCAAGGTAGTGTAGGATAGTGAGTACCACTGACAAATGGGTTTTCAGAATGTGAGAGGCTAAGGAAGGTTAAAGTTCCACAGAAACTTAAGTTTCAGTCTCTCAGAAGCCTTGAAGTAAGCAAGGAATTGGGGAGCTAGGAAGGTACAGGTGGATTCAGCCAATCAGAAAGAGTTTGGTGGTTTTGAGAAAACTACAAACTTAAGATAATAGTTGATCCAGCCCAAACTAGTTGGGATCAATGACCTGACTTGATGAAATCACTATTATGCCTGCTTGATAGGCTAATTGAATATTAAATAACACATCTCATGAAAGGAGTTTTCTGTCATTTTTGAAAATGGAGTGTATGATGAGGAAGGGGGGATTATATATATGCATATATATATATATATATATATATGTGTGTGTGTGTGTGTGTGTGTGTGTGTGTGTGTGTGTGTATACATATAGTTAGGGAGAAACATACAATGGACATATCAGAAAAATTGTAACCTGAAAGGGAATGGATCAATCCAGTCTCTGAATGGAGGGACTGCACCAAACTATTAAGTATAAAAACCTTCTTCTGCTTGTGTGTTCAGGGTTTCCTCTTCCAGAAAAGGAGCAAAGCCTGCTTCTGGCCAGAAACATTAAGACAATTCCTTAAGATTCTTCTTAAATAAATTTTCCTCTTTCTCTGATTTTCAGTGTCAAGCGTGTGCTTCTAACACACTGGACCTAGGTGACTCAGAAAGAGAGAGTAAGGCTCAAGACTTTGGGCAATTTTGCCATACTTAAATCCAAATAACTAGTGAGTTAAGACATCACCCTGTGATGTCATTGGTTGTCTTTGAAAATGAAGGACAACTATGACATTTATCTTGTATATAGCTTGTTTGTATATGTTTGCTTGCATATTGTCACTCTCAATAGAGTATAAGCTTCTTGAGGGAAGGGACTGTCTTTTGCTTCTTTTCATACTCCCAGCACTTAACACAGAACCTGGTACTTAATAAATTGTTATTTAATAAATGTTATTTGATTTCTTTTTTTGGTAAAGAAGCAACATTAAATTAATCCAGTAAAAGACTAGCCCAGTGCTTAAGGAATGTCCTTTTCTAGGACTGCTCCTTTGATGGAAAGCTGAAGTTCTGTTAAGCTATTTTTTGTGACAAGTAGTTCACCATAAGAACCACGCACAATAAGGCTTATACCTGAGGATAGCAAAGCTTCAAATATAATTTCTTCATCTCAACTCAAGAGAGGGCTATAGGAGGCAATCAAACCTCTGAGGGATTTCTTGTCTCTCTGTAAATAATTCTAAAGGACAATAAACCCATTAGCTGATGTCTAATGAGCTCTGTTACTGCAGAACCTATCTGGGTTCCTTTAGCTCTCTCAGCTGACTCAGTTCAGGGTCATAGTTATTTTCTGATTTTCTTCTATTCTGCTCAGTTCAAGCCACAGGGGGTTATCTTCCCCATGAGCCTCTCTCTTCAGGTGGTTGGCTGCTATGTTTTTTCATTTTCTGATCTCTGGCTCTTATCATCTCATATTCTCATTTGGCTTATGGGTTCCAGTGCCTCAAATAAGGGCTTCCTCATAAACAGAGACAAAACCAAACTAAAACAAACAAATAAATTACAACAACAACAAAAAAACAAACAAAACCCAATCAAGAATCAAAACAATATATATGCATATCTTTGATTTGAAATTTCTCAGTTACATCCTTCAAAACCCAGAAAAAATGTTGCATGTAAGTCAGCTAATGGAAAATGCCTTGCAATTATCTCCACATTCCATCAGTATTTGTGTGCTGGAGCTTCTCTCAAACAGGTCTTCTCATTATATTTATCTGAAAAATAATTTTATACCAGGTTCTAAGAACTGTCTGAAGCTTTTGTCAGAACTTTTTGTATGAAATGCCTGTGGACATTTGTTACATAAATGTTCTTTTTCTGCCTCTTCCAACAAATGAAATTCCTATATATGAAAGGGCAGTTCCATAACTTACAACTTTTGAAAAATATTGTTTACATCTAAGGCCTCTACCTTTTCATTAAATATTCTGGCCAGTTGCCATCACTGGAGCAACAAACCACCCCAGCAGAGATGAACAAAATCACTGTCTCCATATTTGTCACCATCTCAACTCAAATCCTGGTGGAGATAGCCCAGAACCAACTATTATATTAGGATATCCTTCTTTCTTCCTTCTCCCCATGCCACTTCCTGCCACCATTGTCCAGGGAGCAACCTTCACAGAGACCCAATATGGCAAGTCTCTTTAAGATGTCATAGCCCCCAACTCCTCAGCAGACGCAGTTATTGGAAAAAAGAAAAATAAGGTTCTAATTATCAAAGTACTTGACACTATTAAATGGTTTAAAATCAGAAATCAATATATTTTTAGCAGTAGAAATGACATTAGAGAATATCCATTATGATATTTCCTTCCATAACATTCTAAAAAACTACTGGATCTTTCCAAATATTCATTCTCTCTTCAATTCTTTACCATTAGTTTTCTCCCTCCCATTCTATTGGAACTATGCTCTCTAATATCACTAACAATTTAATCACTAAATTCAGTGACCTTTGCAATTTTAACACTGCTGATAACCTTCTTCTATTGGATATTCCTTTTTCTCTGGCCTTCAAAGTCACCAAATTATGCAGGTTCTCTTCTATATTTGTAATCTCTTCCTCCTTGTCTTCCTCTTTTCCAAATCCAGCCTCAGATACTTATTAAGCTGTGTGACCTGACAACCTCTGTTTGCCTTAATTTACAGGAGAGGGAAATTTCAAACCACTGAAGTATTTTGTCAAGAAAACCCAATGGACTTTTTACTCTGAGTGGATTTTCCCCAAGAAGTCTGTGCTTGGCAATCCCATTCATTTTTATGGCCTCAACTATATTCTCTTTATGTGTATTACTTCCAAATTTACATTCTCAAGCCTAACTTCTTTCTGAATTCCAGTTTCACACTTATTTTCAAGACATTTCTACTTAACTGTTTCTCCAACACCTCAAATGCAATATATTCTTTTTTTTTTTTTTTTTTTTTTTTGCTTTTTGCTGAGGCAATTGAGGTTAAGTGACTTGTCCAGGGTCACACAGCTAGGGAATGTTAAGTGTCTGAGACCAGATTTGAACTCAGGTCCTCCTGACTTCAGGGCTGGTGCTCTACCCACTGTGTCACCTACCTGCCCCAAATGCAATATATACTTAACTGATCTTATCTTCCCATCTAAATCTGCCTTTCCTTTTTTTATTTCTGTGATTTTTAGCTGTCCTAATATTAATATTATTGGAGATATCTTTTACTCTTCCATTATTTTCAATTTTCATATCTAGTTACCTGAAAAAATCAATCTCATGACCATAACATCCATTTAATCCAATCTCTTCTATATTTCCACTGCTACCACTTATTCATCTGAATTATTACAATAACTTCTCTCCAAAGCTCTCCCTGCTTCTGCTTTCTTTCTATTAAAAACCATTGTTTTTTGGGCAAGTCATTTAACCCCAAATGCCTCAGCAAAAAAGAAAAAAAAAAAGAGTTTTTAGGGGCAGCTAGGTGGTGCAGTGGATAGAGCACCAGCCCTGAAGTCTGGAGGACTGGAGTTCAAATTTGGCTTCAGACACTTAACACTTCCTAGCTGCATGACCCTGGGCAAGTCACTTAACCCCAAATGCCTCAGCAAAACAAAACAAAAAACCCATTCTTTTATACTTCTGTCAATTGAGAAACCTTCCTTGTGCATTAAACTGAACAAAACATGGCCCTTTTTTGGAGGGGGAAAAGGAACAGAAATGACAGATGCAGAAATTGGGATTAATTAAGGAATTGCCTTAACAGAAAGACTGAAGGTAAGAGCCATGCCATAAGCAAAGAAGTAAGATCTGAGTCAGACAAAAGACTCAGATGTCAGAGAATGAAGATATCGTTAAGAGTCCAAAGATAATCTGTCACTCAATACTCCAACAAAAAAGAAATAGTAAGGCAGGAAGGAGTAGATCCAGGAGAGAGTAATGTGATAGAATTTGAGGGATGGGATAATTCCTAAGAGAACAATATGGTCAGCAGAATCAAGCTACAGAGGTCAGAGAGGATGAGAACTTATTTAGTAAATAAGAGGTCACTAAACACCTTAGAGAAGTTTTAGTAGTTGAATTGAAATGTACAAACCCAGTCCTAGAGAATTTATAGAGAAATATACTCTTCCTTCTTCTTAAAGAGGTGGAATTTTGAGTGGGAGTGTAGTATATATTTTCAGATGCTATGGCTACATCTATTGATTTTACTTAAATGTTTTTCTTTGTTAATAGGAAAGATTTAATATGAAAGTAAGAAGGAGAAGCCATAAGAAAGAAGCGATTTTTTTTAATGAAAACATGGTAAAGCTATAAAACACAATGAATGAAAATAATTGTCAAGGAAAAGGATAAGCATATGATAACTAGGCAGCAAGGTAGCTCAATGTATTGAGTGCTGGGCCTGAAATCATGAAGACTCTTGAGGTCAAATCCAGCCTCAGATACTTATTAAGCTGTGTGACCTGACAACCTCTGTTTGCCTTAATTTACAGGAGAGGGAAATTTCAAACCACTGAAGTATTTTGTCAAGAAAACCCAATGGATAGTATTCATATATTATCCATAAAGTCATGAAGAATCAACATGACTGAACAACAAAAAGATAACTACAGAAGATGAAAGGAAATTTATTCATTTTGATATGGGAGAGATTTGAATATATTTGAAAATAACAGCAAATGAATTTGACTCACACAAATGGAGACATTTTGAGTCACAAGAGTCTGTAAGATCACAGTTCCTTAGAGTTTTATGTCACATATAAACCTTACATAAGAGTTCTCCTGTCAAAAAATTATGATAAACTCCGTCTTTCAAGATCTCCCTAAGGGAAAATTAGATAATCTAATTAGATTATTGGCATCAGAAAATCATTCAGATTGAAAATACTTGAAATTAATTGGGTTGAAGAGAAGGGATAGGAGGGCTGATGATCATATTTCTGATGTAAAGTCAGATTCAGCTGGACCATCTAGAAAGAGACTCTTTCTGGTTTACCACATGCTTGAGCTGCTGAACTTCCATATATATAGGGGAACAATCTGGTTAAAAGGAAAAGGTGATAGATATGGAATTAGAAAATCTCAGTTAAAAATCTATCCCTTAATGATTCTCGACCTTTGTTTCCTCTAGATGAGAGAGATTTGTCCAAGGTCACAGTGGTAATCAGTTGAAAAGGCAGAATTTGAACCCATAGCTCCTGGTTCTCTATTTAGCACTTTTCTCCACTTCACCATACTGGAGAATGGATGATCATTAAAGTTTTTTTAAACTATAAATCCAAGATCCTTTGCTCTCATCCTTGAAAGGACCTTATCTACCAGCAGCTGCTATTTGGTTCACGAAGTGCCAGTTGAGCCTCAAGAGAGGTTGTTCACAGACCTTTCGTACAGATTCCCACTAGAGGCTCTACTTTGTTGAGAGCCTCCAAAACCCAAACCTACTAAAAGAAAAGAAGATAAAAGAAAAACTTGGCCAAAGGAAACTGGGGTGAAATTCAGGAACAGTGCCTCAGAAAAATCTGTAAATAATTTCTGCAATATCAGATAGCTATTACAATGACAACAAAAGTATCTAGTCTAGGTTTGACATCCAATGTCTCTCTCTTTTCTTCCCTACATCTCTTCTTTTCTTCTTTTCTTATCTCTTTTTTCCTTATCTCTTTTCCTCCTTCCCTCTCTCCTTCCTTACCTCCTTTCCTGTTTCTGTCTCTGTCTCTCCGTCTCTCCATGTGTCTGCCTCCCCCTCTCCGTGTGTCTGTCTCTCCCCTCTCTGTGTGTCTGTGTCTCTCTCCATCTCTGTGTCTGTCTCCATCTCTCTCCATCTGACTGTCTCTCTGCCTTTGTTTCTCATTAGCCCACACATTCTGGAATTTTGTTTTTGCAGCTTTCATAGATTTTTTTTGTTTTTGTTTTTGTTTTTTTTTTTTGAGGTAAAAGAGATGTTAAGATCATATGATCCAACCTTTGATTTTATATATGAGGAAACTGAAAAAATGCTTGGTCCAAGAAGTTACAAAAGCTGGAATTTGAACAGAAGTCTTTTGATTTCAAATTTTATGGTCTTTTTCTATTTATTATCTGAAAATAGAACTATGAACTACTCTATAACCACTAAATGTAAGTATAAAATGAAGAAAGGAGAACAGATAGTTTTTAAAAACTTTTCAAAAGAGAAAAAATTAATTTGTAGATGTCTACCTGCACACAGAGAAGTATTAGATTGTCTTCAAAGTTCTTCTCTAATAGGATTTAAATTATTTTACTACCTTTCTCCTCTTTATTTACTTCAAGTTTGGAAATGCAACATATTTCATCTGTTGAAATGTTTTGATGTAGTGACATTTTAGTGAGATAAAATTTGAATTCAAATTTTAAATTTCTTTGAATAGTCTTTCATCGATTTCTTTGGCTGTGATTCCTTAAATTATGGAAAACCTGTCTTCAGTTTTTTTAGTCTTCTTGCATCTCTGTCAGTCTTTCAAACCTCTATCATGTCATATTGACCAGAAAATAAAGCTCCCCTTTGAGCTATCAAGTAGGTCATCCCAGTTATCCTGGGATGTCCAGACCATATCACTAACATGATATGGTTTCATATTAATAGGTGTGGAGGAAAAAAAAGGCTTTACTGCTGTCAATTTCTTTAACTCTTTTTTGAAAGCACAGTCAGATGGAGGAAAATAAAAGTCACTATGAAGGAAAATGAACTATCTTAATGAAAATGTCTTGTTCACGGAAGGAATTTAACAAATACTTATTAAGTTACACGAGTTTAGAAAGTGAGAATGTTTTCTTTAGATTTAGAAGTTGTATGACTTAATACATTAAACAATTATAATTCATGTCAACATAGCATATTTGAAAGAGCATGAATTCAGAGGCATAAGAACTAATTAAAGTCTGTTTTCTGACTTTATTAGCTATGTGACAATGAGCAAATCATTTTTAACTTCTCTGAAATTCAGTCTCCATATTTCTAAAGTGGCCCTTTTGCATTGCCTATTAAACAGGACTATTCTGAGGGTAAAATATATTTTACAATGATAAAGCACTATAGAAATTTATATTATTGTACTTTAAAATTTATTTTATTTTATTTTTAAAATTTTTGGATTGGACTTGTGGATTCTTTGGTATAGGGAACTTCTGGTGAATTTTGTATTTGACCTACATGGAATGGTCTGGATGTGTTGTACCCTGGAATGAATCCAATTAGTGATCCTAGTCATGGGAATCTTTTGAGCAATTCAGTCATGTATGACTGGACCAAATGGTGGTATCTTTTTGTAGGGCACAAGAGGCAAAAAAGTAAAACCTATGTATGCTTACCATATTCACTTAATTGTTACCAATCTGCCTATCTTACAGTAATAACCAAGCTATGAAGTATAGGAGTAGACTGGCTGAGAGCCTTATTAGCGATGAACAAGGTTCTCTCTTTCTTGCTCATTTACATTGCTGAGAGAGTTAATGTTTTGCATCTAAAGGACACTATGACTGTTATCAGTTTTATTGGACAAGTGAAAATAAAGGTAATTAAATAGACCATACCTAATAACCCAACTCTTACAATTTAAATGTAAGAAAGAGGCCTGATAGGGTACTAGGGATATACTCATCATCCTAATTAAGTGCTAACAAGACAGTTGTCCTCACTTTGGTAACTTCAGTGTATTCCCTATGTTAACCATTTTCGACCAGTGGTCTCATCTACAATACTTAATTCTTCTCCATTCATTACAAAGTCTTCCCCCCTACACTACACAGACACCATTTCTACAGACTTTGGTCTTTAGGCAATTGTCTCCCCAAAGTACTTACCACAATTGCCTATCTAGTTTATTCATCCATCCACCTTTTCACATCTTCCCTACACAATACAGATTTGGTCAAATTGCTACACAGCTTGAACTTGTCAGGTCTCCTAGTGTTTCCACTTTATAAAGCAAGCACAGCCCATCAATGAAAGCAAGAGGAAGTGTGCTCTAAGCCTATTCTCTTTTTACTTAAAAATTGAAATGGACCAATATCAATTGGCTTCAGTAAAGTGTGTTAGAAAAAAAAAAGCTGAACATTTAAAAGGATTAGTATGGGTTTGACAGGTGAACATGGAGAATCTAGTGGTAATTTTTTAAGGCTTTGAAGAATCTTAAGCCACATTCTAAATTCATTGCACTGCATGTGGGTGGCCCTGAAGGAAAGGAATGTTGCTTTTGGACATTTGGGCCCAAAGTTCTGAAAGAAACTTCCCTTAGTAAAGTTCCTTGCAGCTATCAGTCACAGAATAAATGTTTTCTTGAATTGATTTTGGAATTTGTTTAGCTTCCTTATTTAAGGAATTTGAATCTCATCCAAGTGAGTGAGAATCTTAATAGACTTTGCTCTCCCATATATATTGTAGATTTAGAAGATGCAAACATGAGTACCTTTTCCCTACTCAACATTTCCTGATTAATCTTTATGGGAAAAGGGCTGGACCAGGACCAGTTATTTGGGTATATATAAAATCATGGTCATGAATTTAGGAATTCTAAGAAGGATAAGAGTTTAGAGATGAAAGGAGAAAACCTTCAATATCATCTTGTTCTATATCCTCATTTTATTATTGAACAAACTGAGTTTCTGAGAAGTTAAATGAATTGCCCAGAGTGATACACAATGCAAGGTACAAAAAAGATTTGTACCTTGGATTTCTAATTAAAACAAATAAACAAACCAGTACTTATTCTATTGCATCATGTTGCAAACATTAATCAAAATGGATGAAAAAGTGAAGCTATTACACCAGCAATTCTTCTAGGTTCTGGTGGACAAAGTTCTTTAAGACTAATTTTACCCTGGGAAAATGATTCAATCTCTAAGTAGTCCATAAGACTCATTGGGGATCTCCAATGAATAATGTGTATAGAAAAGACTCCTAGACGTCACCTTCAAGAGCACCACATACAAAAGATAGAAGATGATTCTCCACCAAAGGAGATTTAAAAGGAGGGGGTTGACAAGCAGAAGAAGGAGCAAAGTATAGTAGCCCAGAAACCAAGTGAGGAGAGCACATCTAGGAGGAAATACTGGTAACTGTATTAGAAACAATGGAAAGGATAAGAGTAATGTGTGTGTGTGTGTGTGTGGGGAAACACCTTTGGAGTTAGCAGTTAGCTAACTTTTGACTACAGAAAAAGTCTGATAGAGTTGTGGGGCCAGAAACTGAATTGCAAGAGCTTAAGAAATAAGAGGGTAGTGAAGACTAAAGGCAGCATAGACAATTATTCAATTATTTCTAGCATTTTGACAGTGAAAGTTAAATATGTGTGTGTGTGTGTGTGTGTGTGTGTGTGTGTGTGTGTATGGTGATGATCAGAAGAAGAGCTGACTTTGGATAGCAGAATTGTCACATTTTTCCCCAGACACTGTAGCAAAGATGAAGTGTGTGGTAATGAGGAGGAAAGATTGTGAAGTGAGGAATAAGATAGATAAGTGAACTCACAATGAAGGACCTCAAATTTCTCAGTAGAGTAGGAGATCAGATTATCTGCTTAGTAAGAGGAGGGGATGGAAGCAGAGTAGGAGGCCTAAAAAGAGAGCATGGGAGCAGGATTGAATCATTCAAGTCAAGTCAAGTCATTCAGATCCCAATTAACATACCAACCTCTTAATTCTCATGCCTTTCTTCTATTAATATTTCCTATTTATCAAGACAAAGATGGGCAACTGAGAGGTAACACTTTTTTTTTTGTAATGTAGGATAGCTTGACCAAAGCTCTGAAGAAAAAGGTATGATACAGAAATGGAAGGTCTTGAGTAGTCTAATTTGACTGGAGCATAAGGCAGAAAGAAAGTAGTTTGAGGCAAATCTGGAAAAATAGGAGTCAAATTGTAGAGAGACTTGAGTACCAGAAAAGAAATTTATATT
This sequence comes from Myrmecobius fasciatus, assembly GCA_023553655.1. Classification (NCBI taxonomy): domain Eukaryota; kingdom Metazoa; phylum Chordata; class Mammalia; order Dasyuromorphia; family Myrmecobiidae; genus Myrmecobius; species Myrmecobius fasciatus. Next base: position 191,195 of record JAJPUD010000136.1, read on the forward strand.
GTATTCCTTAGGCATCGGAGAAATCCCTGAAGGTTATATAACATACTCCAGGGACATATTTCACAGAATAATAATTTGTAGTTATTAGCAAATATTCAAATATTCTATGGAGAATTCCTGGGAAAATCAGAATAAAGAAATAATCATTTTAAAAGAGAAAATTAGAGGATAAATTCTAGTAAGAAAATGTACTACAGATTAATCTTACCTACATAAGCAAAAGACATTAATAAAAATTTATTAAGTGCCTAATAAGTAGTAGTCACTAGGGGTCCTAAGAGTAAAACAAAATAATCCTGTCCTCAAGAAGCTTATTTTCTATTGAGAGAAGCAACATATACCTAAATAAATAACAATCACAAATATTTAATATTTCAATAATTAAATCTAATTGCAATTAAACAATGTTAATAAAATATTTACACAGTAAAACATAAAAGTAGTTTCCCAGGAAAGGAGGATATAAGCAGCTAAGGGCAGACAAGAAGGGCATCAGATAAAAGATGATACTTGAGTTGAATTTGGGAGGGAGAAAGGGATTCTAAGAAGCAGAGGTGAGGAAGGAATGCTTTTAGGTTTAACTCTGGGATCAGCCTGTATGCAAATACATAGTCAGTCAGTCAATAATCATTTATTAAGTTCTTAATATGGGTCGAATAATGTACTAAAGTATTTGGGGTACACAAAAAACTAAAAACAAGGCCTTCACACAAAATAAACTCTCATTCTAATGGAGGAGACAAGTAAATAGTTAAGTGCATACAAGATAGATTCAGAATAGATAGGTGGAAAACATCAACAGTTGACAAACTGGGAAAATTCTCCTGCAGAAGATAGGATTTAAATTGAGTCTTGAAAGAAGTCAGGAAAGATGGGAGGAAGTAAAGGGTCAAAGTATTAAAGGCATTGGGGACAGTCAGCTAAAGGCACAGGATGGAGTATCCTGTGTCAGGAACAACAGGAAACCTATGTCACTAGATCATAGACTATATGAAGGAGAGTAAGTATGGGAAATATGGAAAGGTAAGAAGAGTTTTAAAAAACCATAAGTTTTAGAATTAATCCAGGAGGAAATGAGTCATTAAGTTTATTGAGTAAAAGAGACATTTTTAGAAAGGTCCTTTAGGAAAATCAGGTTGGAAGACGAATGGAAGATGGATTTAAATATGGATTTAAAAGTGGGAAGAGGAAACATGAATGAGAAGCGAAAATAGAAACAAGATTTAGCCAATAGATTGGCTCTTTGGAAAGAGTATATGTGAGGAACTGAGAGTAAAGGAGGAGATATTGGAAGAAGACATCTGAGTGATGTGAGGTAAAGAAGAGAAAAATAGATGGAATGTTGTTTGCAATATAGCAAGTAGATTGGTTTAGCTAGGATATGGAATGCATGAAGAGGAGAATTGTGTGGTAAGTCTGGAAAAGTAGGCAAGAGACAATTGTGAAGAACTTCAAATTTCAAATAGAAAAATTTGTATTTTGTCCATGAGGAAAAAATGAGCCACTGGAGATTTTGGAGGAGAGGAGTGACATAGTCAGAACTATGGCTTAGGAATATCAGTTTGGCAGTTGTGTGAAGAATGGATTGAAAAGGGGAGAGACTTGGGTCACAAAGACTATAAATTACTCACATTTCTAAAAAAAATTAGTATGTATGGAGTTAATTAGGACAGGCTGATTTCATCACTTAATAAATCTTTAATGTACCACTCTGTGCTCTTATTGACAGTGGTTCATAGCTGTTGCCAGTTCTGAACAAGGCCATTTTTCATTTTTTTCTATCATCTCATGTGTTGGACATATTCTGCACCTGCCCTCTGCCAACATAGTATGGAAAAATCATGTGACCAACAGCCTCAGTTAAAATTCATGTTTTCTTAACCTGGGAATAATGTTTGCTGAAGTCCTTTAGTTCAAGGAAAAATATTTTTATTCTGTTCACTGAATAATAATTCCCATATGCTAAAGCCACATCCATAATATCAGAAAAAATTTAAAGTATATTATTATTTTCTATGGCTATAATTACATAGAGTGCAGGAGAATAGTTCAACTCTTAAGCTTATAAAGTATTCAAGAAACTGAAGGTGAAGTTTATTGTTAGACAGATAGATCTGACTAGTAGAAAGACCTCTGGTTCTGGATCAGAAAAAATTAGTTCAAATCTCACCTCTGACTCATACTACTTGCATAACCTCAGCAAGTCATTTAAACTTTCTGAGTATTGTTCTCTTCATCTTTAAAATGAGGAGATTGTATGCGACAGTCTTTAAGATCCATTCTAGCAGAAAATCTATAACATTATAATTTTAAAGATAGTGAGTTTAGCATCAGAGGAATTTGGTTCATTTTTCATCTGTGGCATTTATCATGTGATCTTGAGATTTTTTTTTTCACTCCAGGTCTCAGTTTCCTTATTTGCAAAGTGTCTTTTGGGCTAAGGATAAAAACATGGATTTGGAACTAGAAAGGAGCTTAAAAGTAATGATGTACAACTTATTTTACAGAAAATGAAATGAAGGCACCTAGAAGTGAAATGACTTCCTTAGGGTTACACAGTTAAAAGTTTCCAAAAGTAGAATTTGAACTCAGGTCTTCCTGACTCAAATTCCATGCTACATTAAATATCCTTCAACACATCACTAAGTAATATTTTGTTCCTTTGCTACCTTTTGAAGAAGAGTTGGCTATTCCCCTTTTGAAGGTCAACCATCTTTGTATATTCTTGGTTCCCTTTCAAGAGAGGGGCATACAGTAGAGTAGAATGGAAACATTAAACCATGACATGAAAGGCAATGATGAGCAAAGTCCTGATATGACAGTGATTACTAATATTTATACTTACAGACTCATAGATTTAGAGTATGAATGTACCTTAGTCATCATCATGTCCTATACATCATTTATTGTTGGGGAAAACAAGGACTAGAGATAAAGTAAATTTCTAAAGTTATATGACTGTGGTAGGGTAGAATTTGAACCCAAATCTGACTCCAGATCCAGTGTTGTTTCCATTTTTTCAAGGGATATGATTTCATCAGGGGAGTTCCCTGTGTGAAAACTCTGTTCACTGATACCAATTGATAACTTGATTATAACTTTTAGTATTAAAGAATAGCTAGGCACTGAGCAATTAAATGACTTGCCTGTGGTCACACAGCTAGTATGTGCCAGAGATAAGTTTGAATTTAGGGCTTTCTGACTGTAAAACTCCTTATATACCATACTCTTTCTCTGTATCCATACTATGTAATTCTTAAAAATCTGTCTGTAGTTAGGTAGCACAGTATATAGAGCATTAGATCTGGAATCAGGAAGATCTGAGTTCAAATTCAACTTCAGACACTAGCTATGATTCTGATCAAGTCATTTAACTTGTGTCTACTCCAGTTTCCTCACCTATACAATTCAGAGAATAACAACACCTATCTTACAAGGTTATTGTGAGGATCAAATGAAATATTTGTAAAATACTTAAAGACACTGTGCCCAGAACAGAGTAAATGTTTAATAAGTTCTCCCTCTCCTCCCTATAAATCTCACTTTTATATCTATCCTGCTCATCTGATACTTTCTTGACTTCCTTGTTTGCTTCTATGCCTTTATCCTCTTTTCTCTTTTCTTTTCTTAATAATATTATTGCTGCACTGCTCCCTCCAATAAAAAAAAGTAAGGATAAAACCTTTATAACCTATATATATATGTATATATATATTTATACACACACACACATATATAAAGTCAAGCAACAAATTGCATTGAACACATTCATTCTATATTTCTCATTCAGTATCTCTGTTAGGAAGTGTGTGGAACACTGTCAATGAATAATTTTCTTAAACCTTTAAGAAATTTTTTCTTTACAGTGTTGTTGATGTGTAAATCCCTTGAATCTAATCCCTTTACTCTGCATTTATACAAATCTTCCCAAGTTTTCTTGAAATGATTTTTTTCATAATTTCACATAACACAATAGTATTGTATTATATTTACATGCCCCAACTTTTTCAGGCATTTTATCATTAGTGGACATTCCTTTTGTTTTTAGCTTTTTGCTTCAGTAAGAAGAGCTGTTGTAAATATCTGTGTACCTATGGGTCTACTCTTTCCTTCATAGATCTCTTTTGTATATAAAGCTAGTAGCAAGCAGTGTTGGGTCAAAAGGTATACAGAATATAATAAATTCCAAATAATTTTTCCAATAAGACTAAACCAATTTGCATCACCACCAACAATACCCTAATGTACCTGTCTTCCCTCAGCCTTTCTGACAATTGTTATTTCCCCTATTTGTTAAGTAATGGCCATCAGTTGAAACTTCATGGTTGTTTCATCTACATTTCTCTAATTATTAGTTGAAATTAAGCAATTTTTCATATGGTTGTTAATAACCTAGGTTTCCTTTTTTTTGGGGGGGGGGGAGGAACTCCCTGTTTTTATCCTTTAACCATTTAATCTTTTGGACAATGATTCCATCAAATTCTCAAAAAAAAATTCTCAATAAAGCTACTCAATCTAACATCTTATAATATGCCTAATTTAAACCCTGGTTTTCAGTCTGGTGCACTGCACATGCGTATGTGTGTGTGTGTAGATCTATATCAATATTGCCATCAAGATAGATAATTCATATATATACATGTATATGCATGTATGAATGTATAAATGATTTATACAATATACAAACATATTCATAACACACATGTACTCATAAACATACATGTAGTATTCATTCACATGTGTATCTATGTGTACACAAATCTTTCCACTGATAAACAATCAGAAAGATTATTATTATAATCAGTAACACAATTGCCTCTTTTATCATGTATTGTATGATAGTTGTTTATGAAACATCTAGCACATTTGACACTATAACATACTCTCAGCTAATTTGCAAATTGCACACCTTATCATTGGTGATTTATTCTACCTTGGAATATTAGCTCTTTGACCACTAGAAGATCACTTAGCTTCTTAGAACCTCAATTTCCTCATCTATAACCATACTACCTGGCATCAAAGGGTTATTGTTAGGTTAAAATGAGATATAAAGGATTTGTTTCAAACTTTGTAATTTAGTGTCTAGCACATATTGGGTGCTTAATAAATGCTTTTGATTTGTTTCTAGTCTTAAAAAATGTCTGATAAGTGTGAAATCTTAAGTTCACAATCTATTAATATGAAGGTAGAAGGGACTTTAGAGAAAATTTGAGTATATCCCTTCCTTATTTTACATAGAAAGAATATAAGCTCTAAGAAGGTTATGTGGTTTTCCCAAGAACAGGTAGTAATCATCACAGGAAACATCTGAACCCATGTCCCCTCTATCAGAAATCAGTATTCTTTGCTATGACTATAAAAGTCACTCCCTATTCTTTGCTATGACTAAAAAAGTCACTCTCTACCCCCCACCAAAGTAATCTTAAGCTCATTTTGATCACATGTTTTAAGATGAGTGCATTCAAAATTTGTTCTGAGGTGACCAATACCCTATGAGGATATTGGAGGTACTCTATAATGTTTACTAAGAATTCAGAATCTTGGCTGTAGAGAATATTAACAGAGTGTTTTTAATTCAATGTGGATGTTTTCTCATAAATTATCAGCTATTCCAATTAGCTTATGGCTGAAATGACACATAATGCTCAAGTACTCATAGTATCTCGTGTACCTTGGCTAAGGCATCTTGAAATCTATCAGAGTCTCAGGGTTCTGCTGGACTACCCAAGAGAATAGGCCCATGGAGTGACTTTCTCCAGGTTACAATTATCTCTGGGTCCTAGTCAGACTCTAAATTTAGTATCAAAGCAGAGAAACTAATGAAGTGCTCTTGGACAAAATAATTACTGGCTCTTTAAGATGTCAAATAAACTGAGAAGCTCAGATTCAACTATTTTTAAAATAATATTTTTTTCCTATTGCATGTTAGAACAATTTAAGATTTAACTATTGAAAATACCACTGAAAATAGATTAATGAAGAAAAGGCTGTCAGTGCAGTTCATATCAAGAAAATGCTTAAAATCCCAGAAAAGAGGTGTTTTGCCTATAATTGCTGACATTAAGACCCATGATACTATAACTCTGTATAACTGAGGGCCAATGAAGTTTTCTGGATGGAACATACCCTTCTGGAAAACAAGAAGGTTTTACTGGATAGAAACCAAATCACAAAGCCATTTTGTTTATTTGTTAGGCCTAAACTTCATAGTTATATTGTGACTTTGAATTTGAGATTCCCACCTGATTCACAGGGATATGTTCCTTTTGTAATTACTATATTTGTAGTCCCCACTTTTCACCTAATAACGTTCCGGCCTTGAAGGACATTATTCTTAACAAGTAAAAAACAACAACAACAACAACAACAACAACAACAACCAAAACCAAAACCAAACAAACCGAAAACAAACAAGCCAAAAACAAACAAACAAAAAACCCAAACTAACAAACATGCTCACACCTCCACTTTATGCTGACCCAGTCTTTGTACTGTGGCTATAGGTCTTTCCTTAGCTCAGTTGTTTGACAGAATTGGGAATCCCATTCCAAAATTTGTTTTCTACCCATTCCATTCTAGTTTTCTTCTCTGCTTGCAAGCCAAAGTGACATATGAATAGAGACTATCTATATTAAGCTTTGAAGATCTTGTCTGCTTTCTGTCTGATTTTCCTTTCATCTGTTGTTTTTAAATTTTTGAAGTCCTTTGTGTGATTTCAGCAGCCATTTCCCCAAACACTTGAATATACTGGCACAGCATTTTGACACAGACATACAACTCCCTGCTGAATTCATTATCAACTGCCTAGCTAGCTAGCTTTCACTTTGCTTCCTCCATTCTTCAGAGGTGAGTTGCTAGATTAGTGGAATTTCACATTTATATATAAGAAGTTAATGATTTCAGGCTAAATCACTTTAGGCATGTCATGTAAGTATTGAGACATACACATTGTAGAAGCATTTTATATGTAAGATGAGCTAAAGAACATAATGCAAACAGGCAAATAACCTCATAAATATCATTGAGATTTGGAAAGATGAGGCTCGATTCCTGGAATATGCTGGAAGGGTATACTTTGTTTCAAATGAACAGGGTAAATAAAGGGAGGAGGAAAATAAGTAACATTGTATATTAAAAAGACAAACTTAAGTGAGAAAACCCAGCAACCAGAGGAGAAACTCCAGCATGATGGAGAGCATTTGGTTAAAGATAAATGGGGACAGATCTAGATAACATTGTAATTAGAGTATATAATAGACCACCAGGTTAAAAAAACAAAAATGGAAATATATGAAGAGCTCAGTAAACAGATCACAGCTTGAGACAGAGGCATGATAGTATAGTAATGAGGGACATACATTAACTGGATGTGTCCCTCTGGAAAAGAACAGGAAAGTTAATAATTTATTGACTTGCTTTAATGTTAATTTCAAACTTCAAATGATGGAGTAATCATTTGGATGGAGAAAAATTCAGTTCTAGATTTGATTCTTACCAAGAAGGATTTAGTTGTCATAGTGGAAGTGATGAAAAACATGTAGGGAAGTGACTGCTTCTTAGAACTTGTGATACTGAAGAAGAGAAAAATTGGAAATATTCTGACATGTACCCTCATTTTTGAAAAAGCAGGTTGTAAAAGGTTTAGGGAAAGGAGAAGTCAGATCCTATATCCTAAGTTCTATAGGGAAAATTAAGGAGAATAGGATATTTATCTTTAAGAATGAAATTCCAAAGACAAAAAGTATCAACAAGGAGAAAAGGAGGTGTTGGCTTAAAGGGAATTATGTGGATTCACAGAAAACTTACCAACTATGATTTTCTTTTCTTTTTTTTTATTAAAGCTTTTTATTTGCACAACATATGCATGGGTAGTTTTTCATCATTGACCCTTGCAAAGCTTTCTGTTACAAATTTTTCCCTCCTTCCCCCCACCCTCTCCTCTAGATAGCAGGTAGTCTAATACATGTTAATTATGTTAAAATACTTGACAAATCAAATATGTGTATACATATTTTTACAGTTATCTTGCTGTACAAGAAAAACCGGATCTATAAGAAGAAAAATCTGAGAAGAGAAACATAATCCAAGCAAACATCAATAGAGAGCGTGAAAATGCTATGTTGTGATCCACCCTCAGATCCCAC
>JAJPUD010000136.1:199351-242142 GCA_023553655.1 Myrmecobius fasciatus
GATATAGGCCCAATAGAAATACTGCTGGGTCAAAGGGTATGCACAATTTGATAACTTATTGAGCATAGTTCCAAATTGCTCTCCAGAATAGTTGGGTCCATTCACAGTTCCACCAACAGTGTCCCAGTTTTCCCACATCCCCTCCAACATTTGTCATTATCTTTTCCTGTCATCTTAGCCATTCTGGCAGGTTTGTACCAACTATGATTTTAAAGATATAAAGAAAGGATAGGAAGGAAAAACAGAGAAGGTCAGATGAATTTAAAATCTGTATTGTTATCCTTGTAAGAATGATATAGAGATTTCTAAAACAAACAAACAAACAAAAAAAAAAAACCTCATACTGGAAAGATGTGTATTGGATGATGGATTCAGAATGTATTGAATCACTATATCCAGGAAATTTTCTTATTGGCTTGATGCCTATTTGGGGAAATGATCTTTAATAGAAGAAAATAAAGGAGGGAGGGAGGGAGAGAGGAAGAGTAGAAGGGAGAAAGTATAGCTAAATGCTTACTTTGTGCTACATACATGTGCCAGACTGAGGAGTTTGTATTTTATTCTATAGACATTCAGAAGTAACTATTAGTGCTGGAGTCATGTGATCAGTCCTCTCTTTGTCTTAGAAAGATAATCTTACTAACTGCAGTGGACTACAGAAGGGAGAAGCATAAGAGTATTAATAGTTAGACATCAGTCAGGCTTAAAATAGATTGTCATATAAATAGGGAAAAGGGGAATGATGTGAAATTTTTGTGGAGATTAAATTCACAAGGCTGGGAAAATAATTAAATATGGCAGGAGTTGGAAAGATGGAGAAGGAAAAAGCAGGGATAAGACTTGGGTGGAAAATCTATTTGGCTTGAAGAATTGTGAGAAGAAACTGAAATTTGTAGGAAATGTAAGGAAGGTTATGAGTTTTATTTGCAAAATGTTACATTTGAGATGATAAGTTGACTATGCTTTTACAAACAGAAATGCTTCTTCCAAAGCTTGTGAATAGTTTTATTGGAAAAGACCTACTAGAGGGAATCTTTTTTACTATAGTGGGCTTGGATATCTGGTTGCATGGCAGAAAAATGTAGGTTTCATTGGTGGAGAACACATTTCCTGTGAGTGTCCTCTGCTTTTTAAAAAAAAATGTGTTCTTTTTACTTTGAATTGTCCAAATCAATCAATTGTCCAAATCAGTATTTGGGGCTTTTTATATATTTGGTCTTTCTAATAATACCTCTCAGATTATTTGGGTTTCTTCAGTGATAAGGAAGAATTGAGTTGAACATCTTGGGTTTCAGAATATAGATTTAAAAGCATTATGACAGTGTGGAACATAAGACCAAATCTAATAAAATTGACTTTAAAAAGAGATAAATAATACTCCAACTTGGGTTAAGAAATTTAACTGCAAGTGAATAGGATAGAAGCATGGCAGAACAGTCCTAAAAATCTGTTTGAGAGAAAAAATATAACAGTTTTAGTTGACTCCAATCTCAAGGTGAATAAAAATAAAAAGATATTTTCATCTTAGATTATTTCATCATAGGTATAATTTTCAGAATAAGAAAAGTGATTATCTCTTTATATTCTGCTTTATTGAGAATGAGCTAGAACAATTGTTCAATGTTAGGTGCCATGCTTTTTGGAGGATACTGACAAACTAGAATGCACCCAGGGAAGGAAGACCAGGATGGGGAGGGCCCTGAATCAGTCTATTCAAGGATTTATTGAAAGAACTAGGGGAGTTGAAAGTGTAGAAGAGAAGACTTAAGGTAAGAGCAGTCTTAAATATTTGAAGAATTGTCAGGACAGCCCCAGTAGGAGGAACTAAGGGCATAGATAAATTGAAGAGAAGCAGATTTAAGTTTAATGTAAGGGAAAATTGCCTGAAAAATTAAAGCTGTCCAAAAATGGAATAGTTTGCTTCAGGAGGTAGTGAGTTCCCTATCTCTGGAGCTAAATTGATTGAGAAAAAGGACTGCTATTTGAGTACAGAGAATTCTCTGGCTATTACTACATTCTCTGTCTGGGGTTATCTACCTTTCTACCTATCCATCCATCTATCTATCTATCTATCTATCTATCTATCTATCTATCTATCTATCTATCTATCCATCTATTATTTTGGTCTTCTGACAATTGTCATTGAGCTCCAGTTACTCCCTAATGACAATTGTAAGGTCTTAGTCATGTATTTTCTTCTAGCAGGATAATAACATTTAAAATGAGATTCTTATTACTAGATTAGGAGAGTGAGACCTGTAAAATTGGAAGGAAGTGGCAAGTATCACCTTGTTCAGAGTGCTAGAGAGTTCATGGGAGAACTATTGCCTTATGTACTAGCCCCCCCCATTATCTTCTATTTATCTTTTATATATTGTTCACATGTTTTTCATAACAGAATGTAAGTTCGTTGAGTTTGGTTGTGTGTTTTTGGATCTCCAGTATCTATTCAGTGCTTGGCATATAGTGGTCAATGCCTGTTAATTGATTAATAGTACTGAGCAGAGTGTGATGGACTTTAGGGGGGAAGAATAAAGGTAGAAAGGCCAGGAGAGTGGCTACAGGGGTTTCAACTCCCTGAATTTTTCTAGTCTTGTGCCTTCATCCTGTTGAATAAGGAAAATTTATAAATGCCTCTGTGGTTTTAAGAACTATTCCAGGCCCCAAACTAAGATATAGTAGAATAAGCAAATGAATAATAATGAAACTGTCTTCTACATAGAGTTCAAGGCTGCCTATTTTATTTAAGTTGGCCAATCTTATTCACATTTCTTCTGTCCTTTTAGAAAAGGGGTATCTAGCAGCACACTGGGATGTGACATTGTTTTTTGTTTTAACAAGAGCAGAATTTTGATGAAAGTTGCAAACCCCAGGCATCTGCAAGTCCTTAAATCACATGGCTGATATATATATGAAGTTTCTTTCTTTCAAAGCCATGTATCATACATTTTCTTGTAGCATCACACTGTTCCAAGTCATATGGTTCCCTTGTGTTTGTAATTTGCAAGTAAAGAAGTTTGCTTTTCATTCTCACATACAGCTCCCAGATGTGATGATACTTTTGTTCTTTTTATCAACTTTAATTTCATTGCGATTATCATCATCAGTTTATCTTCTATATTTGTGTTCTGAGTACCAACTACAGCAGGAACTTAATAAATGCTTGTTGTTTGATCAACCAAACTCAAACTTACATGGAATTTTACAGTTTATAAAACATTTTATTCACAACTCTATGAGGTGAGTAAAATATTATTAGCTCCATTTTACAGATGAGCCTCTATAATATAGAGGTTCAGAAGGATAAAATTTCAGAGCCAAACAGAGGTACCTGTGAGTATAGCTTCTATGTTTTCCTAACTATTAGTTAGAAAGATAGATAGGTAATACTAACACAGGACTCTTTGCTGTCCATTTATAGCTGACCTGGTCACTACCTCATTAAACCAGAGAGGTTTCTCTGGTAGGTAAGAAGTGAGCACTAAGCAGCTAGATAAATGAGGATAAGTAAATAAATATTTATAAAGCTATCTTCCACATATAGTCCAAGATTGCCTATTTTATTTTATATTGACTGAGTTTACTCCCAGTCTTCTGGAGAAAAGGGATATTTAGCCAGAGATATGAGAGTCTGAATTGGGACCCTCATGGTGAATGGCCATCTAGAAGAAAGAAGTCTCTCCAATAAATATATAATGAGATTAACTCCCTGCTTCTTTAGATCTCCTTGAACCCTACAGAATTAATTTCTAGTTCCCTATTACAGCATTGGCTGATGTCTATGGAAAGACATTCACACAAAGATGATAGTAATTTCAGGATCATGACATTAATGACTGGAGAAGTCTTACACCATTGCCATTCTAATCTTGATGGCTACTAACTTTTGGTGGTTGCTGACTTTGTTTTCCAGTGAGAATTTTGATGTCTGATAGATCCTTTGAACTCAGAGGGTCAACTGGGCACTCCTATCTCAGAATCATCATTCACCTAAAATTAGGAAAGAATAAATAAAAAAGAAAGAGGTGCCATGAAATGTCAGATCCATGTCCTCCAGGAGAGAATTAAGGGCAGCCTCTCTTTTACCCAGAGAAGTTCTTACCTCATTTACTGCCTGGAAAGAAAAGAGAAAGATCAGAGAGTCATTCCTTTTGTATTAGAACTCTGCTTCAGTTCTGGACTTATTTGAGTCATTGTTTTTCCCAGCTCCACAGGCAATTAGAAGAATTTTCATCACAAATTACCAGACTTTCAGTGACACATGGCTTGTAACAGCCTTCCAAAATTCCACATGTTGGATTAGGGCCAGACAAAAGACTGGAAAATCTATGCATGTTCTGGATAACAAGCCAGGAAGGGCAAGTTTGAGTATGCTCTAAGGACAGTGGATTCATTGGCCAATTTTCTGCAATTACATAAGGCTATATAGTAATTAAAAAGTGGTTCACCTGTCAAGGAGCAGTGAGGGGAAATGGGATTTACAAGAATTGAGAGAAATATCAGATGGGGAGAAAAAGATATAGTTTTGTTGTCACTATATATGTTCTTTTTATCCTAGCCTTCCCTCTGGAGGTCAGTTGCTGTGGCAGCAATCTTATATTTTTTTGAAACCACCTGGCCTGGCAAATACTTGAGAAATTGATTCATCAATATGCACTTATTAAGAATTTAATATATGTCTTGTGCTATTTTAGGTTCTATAAAGAATTTTTTAAACATGATTTTTTAAAAATATGATTTCTTTAATCCATCAGTCAACAAAATTTATTATGGACAACTATGTGCGAAACACTATGCTAGCCACTAATAATACAAAGAAAAAAATTATCCCTATCTTTAAAGAGTTTACATTCCATTAGGGAAAACATATTCATCTAAGTATATACAAATCATATTCAAATTATATCTATGATAATTTAGAGGTTGGAGTGGAAAGCTGAGGGACTGAGGAAAGGACTCATGTGGGAAAGGATGCAATCAAAGGCTAGTTGAAAAACCAAGCATAGCATTTATGCAACAATCTGAATAATATATTGAAGCCCAAGATAAGAGGAAGAATGGGTCACTTTGGGGAATGATGAATAAACAGGAATCCCCCTTACAAAGTTCTGTGGTAAATCTAAGATGTAAATGTATTCCACTCACAACAACCATTATTTGAGGATAATATATGTTCATGATTTTTTTTCAATGTTTATTCTCTTGTTTTCCAAAAGCACCTAGGTATGTGCTGATGAAAATCTGTTCACATTAAGTTTTTTAGAAACAACATGTTCTTATGGATCTGAAAATGTCTTGGTGCTTTTTAATCTATAGACAGGTAGAATATTCAGAGTAGGATTAAACTGGTAAGAAAATTAATGAAATAAGAAATTCATTAAACAGTAGTGAGATATTGGAGAAAGGTTTTATTTGGAGTCTTATAATCATATATTTAAAGTTGAAAGGGACTTTATAGACCATTGAGTCCAATTCCTTCATTTTACAGATGGGGAAACAGTCTCAGAGAAGCAAGATGACTTACCTAGAGTCTCACAGCTAGTAGGTAAGTATCTGAAGAGGCATTTGTACCTCAGTCAGGAAGACTCCAAGTCTACCACCTAGCTACTTCGAATCAGAGGTATAAGGACTTGTGATTTCCTTGGTAGTTGTATTGGGCTTCAAGGGGGACCCCAAAAAGGTTGGAGTTCTAGACCAGTATTGCAAAGTGTCTCAAATGAATTTGCAGACTCAGACCCATTTCCAAGTCAAAGGACAAAGTTTATTATGATTGTAATGCCAATTAAAACAGGCTAAGTTCCAAAAGAAGCTAGCAAAGAACCAGGAGCAAGAAGATAAATTTATAGGAAAAAGTTAAAGAGACCAGGTACTTCTTGTCACTGATGCTAATTTTATGACTTAGAGATAGAGTTGGGGAATGGTCTTAGAGGTGGATTTGAGGAGTAGGCACCTCATTATTGTCTTAGAAATTTTGCTATCACTGACCAATAGATTGTTACCTGTTAGCCAGCAACATCTGTGGAACTAAAAAATTCCCAAGGTCAGGTGGCTAGATTTTCTTAGGGTTATTGCTACATCTTCCCTAGAAACTATAGCACATCAGTTGGACTTCGAAGATAAGGAAACTCCCTTTTCCAGTATAGATGAACACTTCCTTTGCAACATTATGCATTCAGAAAGTTGGACTAGAATATTAAAGAGGGTAAATGACTTCCTCAATCTCACAGGTTGTATATGTCATAAGATTTGAACCCTGATCTTCCTGATTTTAAGATTTTCTCTTTATCCATTATCCTAGTGTGTGTGTTAAAATCCCAGCTCTGCTATTTTACTGCCTTTTGTCAACCTGGGTAAATCAGTTGTCTGCCTGAGCCTGAGTTTGTTCTTTGTAAATGATACATTTACAACTTTCAACTAGGGGCCTATTAATAGTCTCTTCTAGTCCTAAGTCTAGAATTGGAGCCTTGTAGCTGGGAGTTAAGCCTGAAGAGACTTTTCATGTACTAAAAATGGAAGAAATGGTTCTCTATTATCTTTTCTTATATGCAGAGTATGAAGTGAAATGAAGAGATACATACATCTGCATTTTTCACTGTTAGTCTATTTTTCTCCACTCATAGAACAGCCACCCTATTCTTCATAACCCTTTCCAATTGGTGTCCCTACATCTAGTCACTCCCTTCTGTCTATCCATCCACAACAATGCTGTCCAAATAATATTAATAAGGTACAGGTTTGACCATGTCACTTCTTCTCCCCAGAAACTTTAGTGCTTCTCTATCATCTCTAAGCTCAAATACAAACACTTTTGGCTATCATTCATAATTTGGCTCTTTCTGGACAAATCAAATATTTCCCTTCCTCCCTCACTCCTCACCTCCTATGCACTGTATGTTTCAGACAAACTTTTCTACTTACTGTTGCCCAAATGCCTTTCTTCTCTCTTTCCACAAGCTTGCCACTCCAGGAATGTTCTTTCACAACTCCATCTCTGAGAACTTTTAGTTCTTTCCTTCAAGTTTCACTTCAAATGTCCCATCTTACAGGAAAATTTTTCTTATTTTAGAAACATATCATGTGACTAAAAGTGACAATCTTGTCCTCTTCTGTGGAAAGTTCTTTCCAGCTACACTGAGTCTTGTTGAGTAAGTTATACAAAAAACTGTTGAACTCCTTGTCACTACCTGTCCAAGTAATCATCAGAAACATAACCCATTGATCCAGTTTAAGGGCACAAAATACTGTTTGCTGTCTGTGAACTCTAAGCAAGTCTGAAAAGTCATATAAACTCAATTTGATACCAAGAACGGGAAGGGAGTAAGATGGCCATCTTCTAGTAGTTGAATTCCCTTTGTTCATTAGAAATTTATTTTCCTTTTTGTTTGACTTCTCACTTTATTTGCCTGAAGTATAGAGGATCATTTATAGGTGAAATTTCCCCTGGACCATATAGGAACCCAGGTTGAGAAATTCTCCAATCCTAAATTCTCCTGAATGGCCAGGCAGGAAGATAATCCAACAGAGATTCCTCTTCCCCAACTTGGCCATCATTTTGCTCTTTTTCTTCCCCATTCTTGACTAGACACTGACTCTCCCCAACCCCATCTCTGTTTGAGGGGACTCAGAATCTTTAATTTCATCTCTTAGGCTCACTCCCTACTTACTTATGGTAGAGGTGTAGACCCATCTTTTTCTCTCTCTCCCTGAAACAGGCATGGCACACATACAGATCAGATGAATTATGAATTATTATTTGAAAGTCATTAAATATCATTATTCTAGTAAGACAGAGGATTATCTACCTTTACCATTTACCTTTCCACTTCATCTTAAGGTCATCTATCTTTTACTATCTAGACTCCATATCTTCCAGTTTTGTAGTCGTAGAGATTTTATTTTTGGACCTTGACTCTGTTAACCAGTGTGTTATCTGTCTCTCCCAATCTTAAATTATCTGAAAATTGATAAGCCTACAATCCATGCCTTCCTCCAGGTGACTGATAAAAATGTTAAATGCTAAAATGTTAAAATGCCCAGTACCAAAACAGCTCCCTGGAGTGTATCAATGGAGGCAATCCTTCAAATGTTCATCAAACCATTACTATTTTTTTTTTTGAGCCTAGCCATTCAATGAGTTCTAAATGGCTTTACTTACATAGTAGTCAAATCAACATCTTTCAATTTCTTCCTCACAAGAATATCATGAGATATTTTATTAAATATTTCACCAAAGTCCATTTTAATTCTATTTTCAGCATTTATATGATCTAGCAGTTTGATAACCTGTCAGAAAAGGAATTCAAGTTTATAGGATCACAGTTTTAGTTGATTAAAAGGAAGGTTGGAAAAGTTATTAAATTCAGCTCCTCTCATTTTACAGATGAAAAAAAAAAATTGAGGGTCAGAAAGATTAAGTCATTTGCCCAAGGTCACATAGCTGGTGAATATCTGAAATAGAATTTAAACTCAGGTTTTCCAGGCTCCAGGTTCAATACTGTTATCTACTATAGCAGGCTGGCCTGACTTGATCTTTTCCAGTTTAGTCACTTCTATTATTACCTGAGAATTGAATTCATCTATTCCAATGTATTTGAATTAATGAATGGCAGTTACAGTACTCCCTTACTGCTCCCTTTATTTTGGGCATAACCTTCCTATTTGAAATGTCTATTTTGTGTTCTCCAGTCTAACAAAATCAGTTTTTTTGGTCAAGAAAACCTAAACAAAATAATAATTGAGCAGTTCTATTTTCTTTCTGCAGTTAGTTATCATTGTGAAAATAAGATAGTCTTTTCCTTTCTTGGATATTCCTCCTTTTTCTTCCTTTGTCCTACTTCCTTTCCACCCAAAACAAAATCAAATAAAGCAATGATTTCCTTTTGGCTGAATTTTTTTTTTTTTTTTAACCAGAATATCAGTTCATTTTCAGTTTTAACACTTCTGAAGCATAGGATCAACCACTCTTTTGTTTTCATATTTACTTGTCCTTGCTTCTATTTTATCCTTTAAAAATATGTTCTTATATTTAAAGAGTATAAATTTCACTAGAGGGACTAAAACATAATAGTAGAAAATGAAGGTACATGAGAGGTTCATGAAAAATACACAACAGAGGGTGAGGAGAACATAATTTTTGTCCAATATAGAAAGTTTACTTGAACTATATGAATTTATATACATATAATATATTTGTGTCTTTATAAACTTCTGTGAAAAGTAGGATGGTACTCTATCATGTCACTTCTCAGAGACCCTAGATAACTCTCTATGAAGTTGACAAGAAATTGTTTTTCTGCATGCATTACTGAAGGGACTTTCTACACTACAGAGATGAAATCATGGTCAGACATTCATAATGCAGAAGAGGGAATAAATCTCAGAATTTATGAAACTTATCCATATTCACACAGGTACTGAATGAATTTTAGTTAAAATTTCATGGTTCCAAATCTGAAACCTTTTCAACTGCAATATATTTCAGATCAAACAGATGAACTAAAAAACAACAACAAACCATTCCAAACTTTTATACATATGTATGTATTTTAACACTTGGATATATCTATGATCTCACTGATGTCAGTACTCCCTCTACTGGCACTTATTAAAATTTGCTCTATTATCTTATTTCCTATGATTTTGTTATTTTTGTCCCCATCTTTCTATAAATTATTCATAAAGGACTTGATGGATACCAGTGCATCACTTGGATCATCTCTCTTTTTATTGCTATATCGTTTGTCTACCTCTTTTCTAAGTTAAACCATGCACTTTTCTTTTTTCTTCTTTTGCATATGTCATTAATATGCAAATTAATTACTGTGCAAAAATTAATGTTTTTATTAAATACTCACTATGTACTAAATACTACGCCAAATGCTGGGGATATAAATAGAAAAGCAAAAAAGTCCATCACATTATGGAGTTCACATTCTTCTGATTCTACAATCTCAGGGCAGTTTTCTTTCAGGATTTCCTGGAAGATAGTGTTTAGATTCTTTTTTTTCATCATGGCTTTCAGGAAGTCCAATAATCCTTAGATTGTCTCTCCTAGATCTATTTTCCAAGTCAGTTGCTTTTCCTAGGAGATATTTCATATTTTCTTCTAATTTTTCATTTTTTTGTTTTTGTTTGACTGATTCTTGAAGTCTTATTGAGTCATTCACTTGCATTTGTTCAATTCTTATTTTTAAAGTGTTGTTTTCTTCAGTTACCTTTTTAAGCTCCTTTTTTAACTGGCCAATTGAATTTTTTTGTTCATTGCACTCTTTTTCCACTTCACTAATTTTGTTTTTCAATAAATTGGTGTCTTTTTCATATCTCTTTTGCAGGGCATTATATCCTTCTTGCACTGATTTCAATTTATTTTCCCATTTATCCTCCAGCTCTCTTTTGAGGTTCTTTATGCAATCTTCCAGAAAGGCCTTTTGAAAAAGGGACCAGTGATGGTCCTTAATAACTTCCTCTGGAATTTTGTCTAAAGGAACCTCAGGATCTGGGGTCATCCCTTCTTTCTCTCGATAAAAGCTGTCTATGGTGAGAGCTCTCTTTTGCGTCTTCATTTTTTTAGACAGCGTGGATGTCTCTTTAAGGCTCGGAAAAAACGTCGGCTGAAGGACTTTGCCCTGGGGCAATTCGTCGAATTGACTTAAGGTGCTGAGCCGGTGGGGGCTAGGACTAAGTCTGAATTACTCCTCAAACAAGGCAGGTCTGCCAGAACACCTGCCCCTAATCAGGGCAGAGTGTCCCGAGTGCCTCAGATAAACTCCAGGTGTTTGGAGTTTGGAGTTTGGAGTTTCTGCCACACTGAGCTGAGTCCCACCCTCACTTCCAGCCTGCACCAAGACCACTGTTTACCCCTCTGTTTGAGTTAAACAAACCTGATATGAAGTTCTTCAGAGATATCTGAAAGCAGTGTCCAAATATTTCTGGATTCGTTGACTTGAAGATCAGTTCAGAGGCTTATTTTATTGTTGATTTGAGAGAAGATCAGAGGAGGACGCAGAGAGTCACATTTTCACTCTGCCATCTTGGCTCTGCCCCACTGTATCCAGGAGTTCACATTCTAATATGGGAAAATTGCACATATGTGAGGTTTCAATATCAAGTCAGAAGGAAAGATCCGGTATTTTTTAGGCTATAATAGCAAAGCAAATGAACGGCTAAACCACCAAGAACTTTGGTGGCAAGAAGATTCTTTTCCTTGTATTTTAGAGATGTAGCTGTAGAAGAAATGTACTGCAGCTTACTTAACCATTGTCCTATTTGTATCCAACAATGTTGATTCTTTTGGAATTATAAATCTAGACATATATAACATCTAGAGGAAAATACTGGTGTTTAAAAATTGTCTTTTAAGGCAATGAGTAGTTTTGAAACACTAAAAATGCAATTTCCTTTATACAATGTAGACTTTTCTCTTTTGCCTGTTTATGGTCTTAGATTGTTTTCATCCATCCATAATAGAAGTACTGATTGAAGTACTCAGCTGCTCATGCAGCTACAATTCATAATTTAAGTAATATGCATTCTACATCTGCTTCTTTTTTTCTATATGGATTGCTAAACGAAATTTCTAGTGGTGGTGGTGGTTGGCAATGTGTTGGCAGCAGCAGCAGTTGCAGAAATTGCATTAAAAGTAACTAATGTTCTCTTGGTCACTATTTTTTGGCAATAATTTCAACTGTGATCCTTTATTTAAATTTTCTTTTGTAGTTTGTCTTCCTTTATCATATCTTGAAAAGTAATCTTTTGATACCTTTAAAACTGGGTTGCCTTCAGGACTTATTTTCTCAGTATGTCAGGTCAACTTTTTCAATTTTTCTCAATATTTTAAAACTTCATTTACTTAATTACCATCTCTACTTCCTCCTTTATGTTACCAGATATTGAAGTGGTAAAGTCCACTTATAGTAGTTCCATTGATAATGATAATGATGAAAAAGACAACTATATAAGTACTAGTGAACTTATTCCAATTCATACCAATTTATTGTCCTTCCAATTTTATCTAGATAAGCTCTCATGATGACCTGATTTAAATTCTCTTACCAAATATTTTGTGGACTAGTTTTTTTTCCTACTTTTATGTGTGTTCTGTTTTCTAAGGTTTTCTAAGGTTTCTTAAGTTTTTTTTTAATTCTCTTTCCCATTTCTTTTACCAAAAAAAAAACACCTCAAAATGAAAAAAAAAACATACATATTCAAAATCAATGTTGACTGTGCCTGTCAAGAAAGAAATATATGCAAAGGCGTTTATTTGATTGAAGTTCACAAGTTTTCTGTTGTGTTTATTTTCTTGCATTGATTAAATTTCCTAAAACATGATAATAATCAGATTTAAGTAGACACACTTTTATTCATTTTCCATTTAGTCTGATGTAAAGAAAATATTCTAATAATAAGAACTGTTCAAACATGGAATAGGCTACCTCAGGAAATTGTGAGTATCAATGGGAATTTTCACATAGAGGTTGTATTGCAATTGGTCAAAAATATGGCAGGGATACTTTCTGTAACTATATGGATTGAAGTAGATAAAACTCAAGGCTTTGTTTTGTTTTTACCACTTTTGAGGGTCTGTGATTCTGTTATCCTAAGAAGTGTTTTTCCCAAATCAACTTCAGCAATAGATTGCACCACAATCTTGTTTTCTCTTCTTGCTGATTGTATAATTACGAACAAGTCACTATTACAGTCTTAATTTCTTTAGTTGTAAAATGGGGATAATAGTAGTAATAATAATATATTACAGGAATTGTTGTGAAGAGGAGGTAATAGTACAAAGTGTTTTGCAAAAAATTAAAATACTATGTAAATGGCATGATTATTGATGAGTTAACACTTGGCTAAAAAGATCATTTGTGTGGGACTTTTTTCATTGTTGGAAATTAATTATTTAGTGTTCCATACCTACTTTGGTGGTGAAATTGATAAAAGGTATGGAGAAGAGAGATCCTGGTCTTCTGGCTTCCAGTTTCAAGAGAGAAGACATGCAATTCCATAATTTCTTCAGATCACTAAAGGGAGAGAGAAATACTTTGGGGGGGAAATCAACATGAAGAGAACCAGCGAATTTGGTTATGTCTCAATCCCAAGCTTATCACTTTAGAGACTGGGGAATTCTCCTTGGGTAAGTTCTGAGACTTTCTTGGTTGAGTTGTGTTGTGAGTTGTCTCTCAAAGGAGAGACTTTGATTACTCTGTGCTTTATCTGATATTTTCCTTTATATATAATCATTTTATATAAGTAAAGCAATTTTTACATAATGCAAATTTGCCCATGGGTTTAGGAAAGGGAGAAAGATGGGAACAAAAAAACCACTTGCCTATGGAGAAAGGGAGCAACACATGGTTCAAAGATATGCAGGGCCTGGTCAGAACCAAAAGAAAGGCCATGTTGCAGGTAGTAACATGGAGACCCAGGACAGACACATGGTACTGGAGTGCAGATGGAGGGAGGTCAGACATGTAGTGGCAGTTTCCTATCTCAGTGCCAAAGGTCTTAAGCCAAGTTTCCAAGGGCAGTGTCTGTTTTGCTTTTATTCATTTTTTGTAGTATTTTTGTTTTTGTTTGTGATGTCTTTTTTTTTTTTTTTTATTTTTGGGTGGTGATGTGGCCTGTGGAGCACATGACCAAAGGGCTGGAACAGAGAGAGAATGTATAATAAATAGCACTGCACAATAAAATTAATATGGATTTTTTTTTGGAATGTAGATTTCTTTCAGAATTTATTAGGTAAAGTCAAATTTTAATAATGTAAATTTATATAAACCCAAACCTGTATATACTTTCTCTTATTTTTTGCTTTGTTATTAACTTAGATAAATGGATTATTTTCTATTTGCTATTGTTTATTGTTGAGCTGTCATTTGGTGGAGAGAAGTCATGTTCATATATATATATATATGCTTCTAGCTTAGTATTCCCTCTGTCTGTGGGAGAGTGGCCACCCGTGGTTCTTAACTTACTACATCCCCTCCTGGCAGGATACACATTCTAAGAGAAGGTGGGAAGAAGAGACCCTAAAGATTTCTATTTTTGCTTTCCACTAAGCCATATCTTGACTGTTCCACGTGTACATGCATAATCTATGTGGGAAAACAGCACAACACTCCCCCACACATTCTACATAAGCAAAGAGTGAAATGAAAATTTCAGTCATTCTTACTGGCTCTTATTCTGATTCAGGAAAACCTATACTTAAGTTCTACTGCTAACACAGACTAGCTTTGTGACTATGATCAAGACAAATTTCTCAGTGCTTTTAGATAACATTTTAAGACGACAAGTTATAGCTAATTTGACAATCTATCAATGCAGGGAATACCCTAAATTAATGAAATCACAAGTTTGGCCACAAAAAGGCCTACAATTCAATTCTGCTGTACATCTGTAGACACAGACATAAAATATTTGCCTATATTTTTAAAGTCTAAATTGTACTGCATGGGATTGGAATAAAAATAATTGATAAAATACAAGTTATCATGCAGAGTGAACATTTGATATTGTTTTAAATTAATGGTTGCATGAGTCTATATTTTTGATAATGATCAGAAAGTAGTCATTTTACTACTTACTTTTTTCTAATTTTGCATAAGAGAAAGAAAACTTTTTTTGTTAGAAAGACAAATTCAGATATTATTTCTGGGTAAAAGATTTATCTTGATGATTTGGAAACATTGAGAAAGAAAAAAAAACAAATGCTTTTGCTAACATGGGATGCTTAGAGATTGGGGTCAAATTTTCTTTGATGAAAGATAATCAAGAAAATGCAAAAAAAAAATCTAAGAGTAGTGATTATTAAGTGGAAAGTTGGTTTAAGAATTCAGTTTCTCAGGATTATTCTTGTGTGTATGCAAATATTCATCATGGGCTGGCTTCCCATCCTCTAGCTTTGAGAATTTTTCTTTTTTCTTGTAAGGAACTTGGCTATAGGTTTTGTAGTAGATGTGCCATAGTTAAATAGTTTTCAAAAAAACTACTATGCCAGTTGACTTTTTTCAATATAATTAGGAATCAAGTCCTTAATTTCCTTATAATCAGATTAATCTTTGGACTCAATATGATAAAGATCAGAAATAATTGTGGAAAAGGACAAATTACTGAGGACTAGAAACAGCCTGCTTTCTCAGATGAATCTCTATTAATAATGTGTGAAGAAGCACCAACAAAAGGCTTCTGTGTTCTTTTTAAAGGACCCTTTAGGGCAGAGAGGGTTTGTAAGAAGCCTTTCTTTTGCTAATGTAGGCTGAATTACTGACAAAGCCCAGCTTTAATAGTCTGTAGGCTAGGATCTAAACCATGGAAGGGAAGTATTTTCTTGGATAGCTTAGTAATGTGCCTGTCAAACATTTTAAACCATCAACAAAAAGAAGCATTGTTAGGACAAGACACAACACAACCAATTCTTGGGGATACATCTGCTGTTAGGGTAATGGGATGAACCATGAGGGCTCTAGCAATTCATAAATAGATGGAGGACTTTGTTCTCTGATATAAATCTTTCCCCTCTTTTTTCATGCCCTACTTGTTTATTAAATTGACTAGTCTTATTACTTACTAGTCAAAGATTATGATTACAACCAACATATGATGAAAATGATAATACTGAGTCCTATACAGATTTATCCTTAGTTAATTTTTCTTTTGGTTAATCTTGAGCTTCTTTTGGAATATGAATGAATTCATACAAATGTGATTTTTTTTTTTTTTTTTTTTTTTTTTTTTTTTTTTTTTTTTTTTTTTGCTATATGCAAGTGGCAAGGAGACACAGAAGAGAATGGAATCTCCTTTTTTTTTTTTTTCAGTTGCAGACTTGTTTGCAACCACTTCCACTGCTAGGAAACTGGGGGAAAGCCTGTCAAATTCCATTTAGCTTAAGTGCTAAATCTAATATTCATTTATTTGAGGGATTAATGTACCTATTGTTAGGACCCAACAATGCTACCCTCTATTTCTGCCAAGTGTTACTGCACCAAACTGCCTCAAATACACTATCCAAGGTGGCAGGCATATGGCTTACTTCTCAGACTAGTGCATACATCAAAGCACCTAAAAACATTTTTATGGAACATTACTATTTTCCTCCTTTAAAAGAAGAAAATGGAGAAGAGTATAATAATACTATAGCATTCATTCATTCATTTTAGCAATGAAATTGAAGGCATTTTTATTTCTTTTATGTCATTTATTCTCATCTTCCAGAGGAAAAGGGAACAGATAACATAATTCCTAATTTATAGATAGGCAACACTGGCATATGGGATGTGGTAGGGTGGTGAATTAACTTTCTTAAAAGAGCATAACATGTAAATAGCTGTGTTAGAACTGAATTAAGAAATAAAAAATGTCTTGAATTAGAGACAGTGAATGTCAACTATGGGAAGTATTGGTAGAATATTTCTTGTTTTCTTTTCTTAACAAATCATTTCTCTTTCCTGAGTCCAAATTTCCTCATCTGTAAAATGAGGAAGTTTGACTAGATTATCTCTGAATATTCTAGCTCTAAATCTGTGATCCCATGATTCTTCACTAATTCCTCCTGTCCCTCCCTTTTTTCTTTTTTGTTTTCTTCCATTGATAATTATATGATACCAAACAAAGAGACTGCATTTTCAATGATGACCAGAAAAAAAATGATCCTTTTACAATCTACCTTTTTCTAAATTAGAATGTGATGATAAACATATGTTAGGATGTGATAACTTTTCATTAGTTTCCCAGCAGGTTCCATGGTTCCTGCCTCTCCATTGCCAATCTTTTTATATGATGACCTAGGATAGAATGATGTGTAAGAAGAGATTTCTTGTGAATATTAAGTTCATTGTGGACATTTCTCATGGCAGTGTCCTTGAAACTCATGGTTTTCACAGTTATCAAGAAATAAGGATGAAAAGTAAACTTCATAATGGATCTTAAACAGGATGGACATGGAAAATCAAATAGGAAGGAGTTACAAAATCTTCTATTCCCATCAGGAAACAAGTGTGCAAATAACTGAAATGCAATAGCAAAGCTTCCCAAAGGAACTCCTTTTCACTTCCATCCTTGTTTATTTTAGCACCATCTGCTGAGCTGAAGATTAGGAGTACAAGCCAGGAAGTTTATACTAATGCTTTGGTGTACCTAGATTTTCTTTCCTATGAGGACTGCATTTTATAAATGTCCATTGGTCAGTTGTCAAGAATAAAACTGTTTGTGTTTGGGATTTCTTTTTAAGATTACCTCATTGTGTTTCCTATTCATGATTATAGATGATGTGCTTATAAATTAAGTTCAGTTCAAGAAATATTTATCTCTGGATATCTCTGCCCATCTTAAAACACTATATAAATATTAACTATAATTATTTCCATGGGCACTACCACTATTTTCATCTAAGTCCTCCTTATCTCTCACTTCAACTATTGCAATTGATTGAGTAGATTTTCTGCTTCAATCTTTTTCTATTTAATTTATCCTTAATACTACTGCCAGCATAATCTTCCTAAAGCATAGCCCTTATATCCCTCCCCTGCTCAAAACCTGTCGATGATTCCATAATGCCTACTAAATAAAGTCTAAATCATAGTTAGCATCAAGTAAAGGAAAAGCTATTAGATGTGATCAGTTGGATGAGCATGAAAAAAACAGATATGACAATTATCTTGCAATATTTGAAGGGCTGACATATGAAAAAAATTAAACTTATTTTTCTTGGCTCCATATTGATGTGTTCAGTGACATGTTTAATTTTTTTTTTTACAATCTTATATCCCATTACTCCTCTATCAGTGCCCTCAGAGTATAGAGTGTTCAGGATACATTGGTATGAGGGCCTGCTCAGTTCTTTTAAGAGCTGCTCATCAACCTTTGATTTCTATCTTTACACAATTCTTACCTGTGGCTCCAAGAAGTTGTCATATAGACAATGGACACATTCTGGTAAAACCCTCTTGGCAGATGGGCTGAACAAATTGAGGTTCCTGACAAATTGAGATTCCAAGGAAGGGAGAGTGTTAAGGACTGAAGTGACAGTTTTTGACTTGGCAAGAAGGTAAGAAACAAACCAAAAAAAAAAAAAGATACAAATAGAGATATTTTCAAAAATTCATTAATTAACTCATGCAACAAACATTTTTGAATAGTACTTTTAAGACAAAGTTCAAGGAATTGGAAAGAGTAAAAGATGAATAAGCCATGGATCTAGCTACCCAAAGCTTAAAATGTGGTAGGGGAGTGAAGACAGTCATAGCAACAAATATAATATTATTGAAGAAAAATATTATGATTGTAATCTGTATTTTAGGCAGAAAATCCAACAGAATTTTTAAAAATATTTTAACATTCTGAATACAAACCTTTCTATTTTAGAGAGAAATGTCCTCCCCATGCCCATGAGCATGTCTCTACCTCAAGAGATTTTGAAGTAATATTTAAAGGAAAGTTGAATAAAGAAAACTTATGTATATTCAAATATAGTTTTGGCTTATTATACCATTAATTAAAAATCAATTCTTTCTATTATCAATTCTCTCTAGGATGGAAAAGGTCTTCTCCATATGATCAATATCTTAATTTCTTTTTAGTGGAGAAGGGTAGATCAAAGTACAATTGCTTCTGAAAAATGGAGAACTAGACTTTTTTGCCTTAGACTTTGGCCTTGACTTTTTTTGAGGGATTGAGGCAATCAGGATTAAGTGATGTGCCTAAGGTCACATGGCAAGTAAGTATCAAGTGTCTGAAGTCAATTTTGAACTCAAGTCCTCTTTGACTGGTGCCAATTTTCTGTCCACTCTGACACCTAGCTGCCCTTAGTCCTGACTTCTAATACATTTTCCTAGAAAGAAAATTTTGGAAAAGGTTTTATGTGGGAGAAAATATTATTCCTTATTGTTTTCACTTGAAGCAAGAAAGAGGGTTTTAATATGTTTCCCCAATACAAAGATAAATGTGATCAAGTGTGAAGAGCATTAGTTTCAGGATCTTGGAAGTGGAAAAGAATTTCTTTCTTTTTCTTCCTTTCTTTTTTTTTTGCTTTTCTTTTATTTTTTTAAATTAATTAAAGCTTTTTATGAGTGATTTTTCTACATTGACCTTTGTAAAATTTTTTGTTCCAAATTTTTCTCCTCCTTCCCCCCACCCCCACCTCTAGATGACAGGTAGTCTAATACATGTTAAATATGTTAAAATATATGGCAAATCCAATATACGTATACATATCTATACAGTTATCTTACTACACAAGAAACATCAGATCTAGAAAGAGAAAAAAAAAAACAACCTAAGAAGGAAAACAAAATGCAAGCAGATATTCACAGAAAGCATTAAAATGCTGTGTTGTGGTCCTCACAGTTCCCACAGGTCTCTCTCTGGATGTATATGACTATCTTCATCGCTGCACAATAGGAACTGGTTTGAATCACATCATTGTTGAAGAGAACCATGTCCTTCAGGATCGGTCATCATATAGTATTGTTGTTGCCGTGTATAATGATCTCCTGGTTCAGCTCATTTTGCTCAGCATCAGTTCATGTAGGTCTCTCCAGGCCTCTCTGAAATCATCCTGCTGGTCGTTTCTTACAGAACAATAATATTCCATGACATTCATATACCATATTTTATTCAGCCACTCTCCAATTGATGGGCATCCATTTAGTTTCCAGTTTCTAGCCACTACAAAAAGGGCTGCCACAAACATTCTTGCACATGTGGGTCCCTTTCCCTCCTGTAAGATCTCTTTGGGATATAGAAACACTACTGGGTCAAAGGGTATGCACAGTTTAATAACTCTTTGAGCATAGTTCCAGATTGCTCTCCAGAATGGTTGGATCCATTCACAGTTAGTGGAAAAGAATTTCAACAATACCTGTGGAGAATTTTTAAAAAGTCAATAAAAAATGATGTAGTCAGAGGTCAGTTTTTCTTACTACAGAATTCTGTGTTTTTGTAGCAGAAGAACATCTCAGTAGGTGATATTTGCTTTGAGCAAAATTCTTACCCTCTCTGGGTATGTTTTAAAATTATGGAGTTGGACTAAATGATCACTAAACTCTTCTCCAAATCTTGATATATGTATGATCTTATGATCTTATTTGGAGGACATTAATAAATTTAAATCCTTTTATTAATATTTCCTTCTAAACACTCCAGCCTGATTCTCAGAGTTTTGGATGTTTGAAGTATTGGAAAATGTCAAAGGTGTGGGCTAAGGAAATGTGCTTTTATTTAGGGAATGTAAGATGGATCACCAAGGCAATATTACTTGAAATAACACCAGCATTTTCTATAGCCTTCTCATGCTTTCTGTTTTGTTTCCCCCATCCCCATCCCCACTCTTATTCTTTACTTCTTTTTCCCCCTTTACTTTCTTTCCACTGAAAATTTCTCCCTTATTTGCTTGTTTTTCCTTCTACGTTCTATGGACTTACTCTTTCAGTTTTCCTTCATTTTGTTTTTCTCTTCTCCTTTTCTTCTTCTTTTTTTTGTAGTCATTCAAGGATAAATGCAAAAGGGAAAAAGCATTAAAACAGAAATAGAAAATGAAAATATTTTTCATGGACCCAAGTTAAAAAAAGTCTGAATTTTAGATCAGAGTATAAAACTGTGTATAATGTCAAATGTGATCTAGATACTTAAGAAATATTATTCATAATGAAATAAGCAAAATAACTTAGCCCTCAAAACTATGAAATATCTGTGATACTTCTAAAGATTATGAAGGCCCATATGTAACATATCTAAAATAATCAGATGATTACCTCCCTATCATGTTTGTTTTCTGGTAATCTGATACCAGACCTGTCTATGCCTTCCTGAATCAATTAAGGAAAGTTATTCTTGGAAAGAAACATTTATTAAATGTTCACTAAAACTGCTAATGTGCCTTCCAGGCAGGGTGCCCAGTCTCAGAGTGGCATGAAAGATAAATTTACATAATTAACACAGAAGTGGTTTATTTGAAGTTTATTTGAAAATGAATAGTGAGTCAGTGAATAATTTCTTTCTCCCTCTCTCAAGTTTGTAGGCAAAACCACCACAAATCAGTGTTTTGTTCTCTGTTCCCTTCCCCATATAATTTAAAGATGCTACCTTCTCTGCTTTCTCCTTTAAAAATTCCATCTTTTTATTTTACCTTTTAGTCCCTTTCCTAGACATTCCTCATCTGTCACTTTCTCTGCACTCTCCCCTAAAAACTCCCATCTTTTATTTTACATTTGGACCCTATGAACCTAAGATGACATTGTTTCTTTTCAAAGTTTGAAAGACTTTCATAAGCATTTGCCACTAGGCATTAATTGGAGTAATTGTCCACCCATGATAGAAACTGTATCTGTCAACAAAACTTCCTGTAATTTTAGTCAAATGAACATTTCAGGGTATGTTTCCATTCAGATATCAGTTTGAAAATGAAAGTCTCTGGATTCATTCAAATAATTGACTATTTTGAAGAAAAAATTTTAATTAAATCAACATTCCCAATTTTCTTTACTATCTACTAGCAAACTGCAACTTACAACCTATATAATATTGGACAAGTTATTTTATTTCCCTGGACCTAAGAATAGCAAAAGATTTATAGATTTATAGCCAAAAGAGCCTCAGATACCTTCTTGTCTAACTCCCTCATTTTATGTTGAGGAAATTGATGCCCAAGGGAGAATAACTGACATGCCGAAGGCTAGACAAGTAATAAGCATGAGATCTAGGTTTGAATCCAAGTTCTTGGACTCAAGAAATCATGCTTAGTTGTTTCATTAAGGTTACTTTTAGCTCTAAATCCTATGACTCTGTGAAATGATGATTTCTTCTTTTGAAGGTAAATGTACCAAACTGATAGTTATCCTCTGTCTGATCCCTTAAATCTTTACTTTTATACTGATAGGTCTGCTTTTGAAATAACATAAGATTCATCATGAGCTTATTTTTGTTTGTTTGTTTGTTTGTTTTGCCTCAAGCAATTTGTTATTGGAAGTCAGTTTCTCTCAGTCATCTCTTCAGAATTTAAGTGAAATTGTCTAATTAGGTTCAAGTGTTTTTTATTGCATTTTATGGGGTACACAGAGTCAAGAGCTCTAAGTACATCGTTGTTTTATTAATCTCCTTGAGGCACAGACTTGCAAGAGGTCTCAATATTATGATTTCCATTCCATAGCAAAGTTTAACTACTCAGTTGGTTAATTGAATTCTCTTAAGGCATATAGTGTATTTAGAGTGAAGATCCAGAATTGAGTCTAACCCCAATCCAATCCACTCCAATTCAATTCAATATTTTCACTTAAAAGTTATTGATATATTTTGTTTTTATAGAATTTTCACTCCTGAATATGCTTATCTGCTACTTAATGAGACATTCTTCATACCATGAATTTTTTAAAAGAGGAAAAAGCAGTTCATCATACCTAATCAACACATTTTCTGAGTCCAGAGTTGATGGTAGGTAAACTTTCTATCTTCTATATTGTCAGTTTATCCCATCTATACTGCATCACCCTTTATCCTCACTTCCAGGTTTTTTTAGTACTTATTCATGGTACCATTAGTACCTTATGCTGTCACTCATTGTAAGTAAAATATGGGCCCTCTTACATTTTCTTAGGGCTCTGTTCTTTGCAAGAGAATCAATATGATTCACATTGGATCTAAAGTGAGAAAGAGCTTGTGGTATTGGTGGTGGTGAGAGGGATTTGTTAAATTTTCTTCCTCAACATTTCTCCACATTACTACTAATAATTCCATTTTAGAATTAACTTCCATTTCAAGGAGAATAGACAATCACGTTCAACCCTTTTATTTTTGTTTACTTGTATAAAAGAGAAAAAAATCTTGAGCAAGGTCAATCAAAAGACAAACAGAATTTACCCTTTCTCAGACAGTTAAGGCTAATGCCAGTCTCCTTCCCTGAAGTACAACATACTGCCTTTAACTGTGACCCCAACATTCCTATATCCTTTCCTGAATAATATAAAAACGTTAGATAATTGGCTTACTTTCCCTATGGAGATTGCCCTAGTAAGGATCAACCAATGCTTCTCTATGCCATGGTTTTCAATAATGAACTAAATAATACTTTTTAATGACCATTATATTAAATTACGAGCAGAGAGTTTTATTTCCAGAACAGACCTTTAGAAAATACTTAGTACATGCAATAAGGTATGACAAAGAATGATAATGATTTGGTATAAATCCTCACAGATAACCTTTGTATTTGGAAATAGGAACCTTCAGGGTTAGACTACCTTAACTCAAAAGAGTGATTTATAAAGATGAGAATTTGGGGCCTTTTCTTAAGTCAGAAGGTGGGGAGAAGATTGTGATTTAAGAGCTTTTTGAAATCCTTTAAATCCTTCCATATAGACAGTTATTGATTATACTTATTTTTTGATCCCTTCTTTAATTGTTATTACATATACATTGAGTTTGGTATTACATATATATATATATATATGTGTATATATATATGCAAGCATATGTAATGGGTTTCATACATATGAATACATGTGTGTACACATTTTACATATATGTAAATGTACATATATACATTATATGGAGAGAGAGAGAGGGAGGGAGGGAAGGAGGAAGGAAAGGAGAGCAAGACAATGGGGGAGAAGGGGAAGAGAAAGAAAGAGATACATATACACATAAAATATTCCATGAGTTCCTTTAGGAACCATTAGAAACCAAGCAAGAAACTGACCTTTTGTATTCAGATTATACAGAGTTGTCTCTCTTTTCCTCTCTACAACTTAATAGAAATCAACAAACATTTATTAATACTTGCTATGTGCCAGCTAGGGTGCTAAGCAATAGGAATGCAAAGAAAGGCAAAAACAATCCCTGCTTTCAAATAATGAAGTATAATGAGAAAGAAGACAAGCAGTCAACTGTATAAACAGAATAAATACTGGATAAATTGACACTAATCTTCTAGAGAAGACACTAACAATAAAGAGGATGGAGAAATGCTTCTTAGAGAAGGTTGCATTTCAGCTGGGATCTAAAGAGAGGCAAGAAGTGGAGATTATGAAGGAGAAAATTTGAGGTATGAGGAATAGTCAGTGAAAATTCCACTATTTGGCAGATGGAATGTCCTATATAAGGAATTAAAAAGAGGTCAATGTAACTAGATTATGGAATATGTATGGGGAAGTATAAAAAAAGCCTAGAAAGGTAGAAAGGGCTTTAAAAGTCAAATGTTTTTATATTTGACCCTGGTGGTAATACATAGCCATTTGAATTATTTTAATAAGGGGAATGACATAGTCACACCTGTGTTTACTGGAGGATGGACTGAAGTGGGAAGAAAATTGAGATCAGTTAGAAAGCTACACATGACAATGCATAATAAGGTGATAGGGGCTTGTGCTAGAGTGGTGGGAGTGTCAGAAGAGAGAAAGGAACATATATAAGAAATAGGTAGAATCAATTTGTAGTACTCAGCTAGTGACTGGATATGGGAGGTGAGAGAGAGTGAGGAATGAAGGATGACACCTGAGTTGTAAGCTTGAGTGACTGGGAAGACAGTAATGGGAAAGATAAGAAGAAAGGAGCATGTGGCAAAAAAAAATTAAATTTTGGATATGTTAAGTTTAATATGTGAACAGGATATTCAATTCAAAATGTCTAATGATTAGATATGTGAATCCAGAAGTCAGGTAGGAAGATAGTGTTGGATAGATCTCAGATACATTTGCACAGAGATGAACTGATGGGAATTTCATGAGATTGCCAAGTCATAAAGTGTAGAGAGAGGAGAGAAGGGGCCAAGAATCACAGACACATTTTTCTCTTGCTTCATTTAATATAGAAGATTAAATTCCCATTCTGGCTTTATTTTTATTTTGTCATCAAGTGCAGAAAGAGAGAGTATTTATTAACAAAAGCAATAATAACTAGAAATTCTATAGGATGCTCTGTACCACTGTGCTTTTGATCTTCATAACAACTTTCATAAGTAGATGTTATTATTATTATTCCCATTTTACAGTTGAGCAAACTGAGATAAACAGAGGTTAAGTAATTTGTCCAAAATCAGACAACTTTTAAATGCCTGAGGCTGAATTTGGACTTGTCTTCTTCATTCCAGGCCCACTATTCTATCTATCATACTACTTAGCTGTCCTAATATAACATAGTCCTTTTAACATTCCTGTTGGGGAATTTCACAAAAAAGTTAAGGCTGAGATATTAACTTTATGATTTTCAGTTGATCCAATTAAAAATCTTTAAGAGTCTGTCATTAAAGTAAAGCATTTTGCTCAGAGGTAAATAATGCAAAGATTAATATTCTATGGACATTATTTTCAACAATTTTATAATCCACTGCAGAATAGCAGGACATTTTTGTACACAAATAATTATGAACAGAGGAAAAGGAGAAAAATGCCAGGGAGAGGTTAAAGCAAAATACTACAAGAAATTTGGATATGGAGAATTTTTTTTTTTAATTTGAGAAGAGGAGAAGTTATTATGAAAAGATTCATGGAAGATGTGGAATGGAAGAGATGGATCATGAAGAAAGGGAGGGGGATTTCAATAAACAAGATATTTATAGGAAGGAGATTTCTTTCCAGATAGAGAAGCAGCATGGAGTGTTGGAAAGAGTATTAGTTTCAGAAAATCTGAGAACATATCCCGCAGAGTCAAATTAAGTAAATTATTTAACTCTTTTGGACTTCAGTTTCCTTACATATAAAATAAGAGGATTGATTTCAATAATCTGTAAGGTTGCTTCCATCTCTATATCTCTGGTCATTTGATCCTATGGGATAAACAGAAGGTGAGAAAATGGAAGAGGGAGATTAAGAATAATGGGGTTCAATTTGTCTAGAATTTAGACTGTAAAAAAAGAGAAAGAAGAGAAAGAAAGTAACATGAAGTAAACAGAACATTTTTAGATAAGTTTCAGTTTGAGGTAGAAATATCTCTTAGGCAGTTAAATCATTTTTACATTATTCATAACAGAAAAGAGTTTTAAATTCCTAAATTTCAAGAAATTTCCTAAATAATCCTAAATCTTACTCCTTTTGACATGAAGTGTTTACATTTAAAAGGAAAAGATGAAAAAAAGTTTCAAATAATATAGGAAATAAACAACAGGATATCTGTAGACCTACTTTGTCATTTTTAATAAAAGATATGTGTTCAAGAAGATTTTTGGTTTATCCAACAATACAGTTCAAGTCAAAAAGAAGAAGAAAGTTCCCAAATTGAAAAGACTGGAAACAATCACAGAAGATTTCTCCACATAGTTCTAGCAGAAGTCTGGGACACAATAGATGAAACAACTCAGTCTTAAAACTATGAAGAGCCTCCTAAAGTTTTATAGCCTTGAAGCCCTTAAAACACAATTTATGTCCTTGTAAAAGTAGTTAGATGATTTTGTACAGGCTAGTTTTATTCCTTATATTTGTATGGTAGATCTGTCTATTCATTCCAACAAAGACCTTATTGGTTGTTGGTATGATTTTAAATATGTTGTATATTTTTGAAAAATTAGAAAAGAACTATACTTCAGTTCCATTCAACCCAACAAGCATTTTTAAAGTGCTACTATATACTAAGCATTAGATAAGGCACTGGGGATTCAAAGGCAAAAGATAGACTAGTCCCTGTGCTCAAGGAGGTCATATTCTGTGGAAAGAAGAGAAGTTCCAATTTTCAAAACAAGAAAAGAATAGGATTGACACTCAATTGACCAAAGAACTGCAATTTATTTCCTGACAAAATTTTATAATGTAGGGCTATCATATAGCTTTTGCTTGTGTGAAATCATAATTGCTACTTCTGATTTTTAGAGTTCATCTGAATCATAATAGATTTTGTTCTAGCCCCTTTTTATTATTATTATTATTATTATTATTATTATTATTATTTGCAAGGCAATTAGGGTTATGTGACTTGCCCAGGGTCACACAGCTAGAAAAATGTTAAGTGTCTAAGGCTGGATTTGAACTCAGGTTCTTCTGACTCCAGAGCCAGTGCTCTATCCAATGCACCATCTAGCTGCCCGCTAGCCTTGAATTTTAACTTTGCAGCAAGTCTTAGTTTTTTAAGTTTATTTCTTTTAAACAAAATATTTTTGGATTCTGCTTTATAATCCATTCTGCTATCCTCTTTCAATTAATGGGTGAATTTATCCCATTTACATTCATTACTGTAATGAATAATTTAAAAAAATTTTCTTCCATCCAGTCCATTTGTACTTTTCCCTCTTTGGTCATTGTATTCTTCTTTACAATAAACCAGTCAAAAAATAAACATTTATTAAACATGTACTATGTGCCAGGCACTGTGCTAAGTGCTAGGGATTAAAAAAAAGAGGCAAAAAGACTGTCCCTGCTCTCATGGAGCTCATAGTCTAAAGAGATGATGACATGCAAATAAATATATTAAAAAGTGAGCTATGTACAGAACAAATAGGAAATAATAAAAAGATGGTAAATACTGGGATTAAAAGCAAAAGCTTCCTGTGGAAAGTAAAACTTTAGTTGGTACTTAAAGGAAGTCGGGGAGGTCAGTAGTTGAAGCTGAGGAAGGAGAGCATTTCATACATAAAAGATAGCCAGAGAAAATGTCCAGAGCTTTCATGTTCTCTATTGATGTTTGCTTGCATTATGTTTCCCTTCTCAGATTTTTTTTTCTTGTGGATGTGACTTTTCTTGTGCAGCAGGATGGCTGTGGAAATGTGTGTACACATGTTCGATTTATCAGGTATTTTAATGTAGTTGACATGAAGTAGACTTCCTGCCATCTAGGGGAGGGGTGGGGACTAGGGGGGGAAAATTTGTAACAGAAAGCTTTGCAAGGGTCAATGTTGAAAAAACTTACCTATACATATGTTTTGCAAATAAAAATCTTTAATAAAAAATGTCCAGAGCTGAGAGATGGTGTGTCTTCTTTGTGGAATAGCCAGGAGGCTTTGTCATTGGATTGAAGAGTATATGCCAAGGAGTAAATCACAAGAAGAATGGAAATATAGAAGGGGGTTAGATTAAAAAGGGCTTTGAATGATAAGCACAGCATTTTGTGTTTGTTCTTAGAAGTAAAAGGCGACCACTACACTTTGTTGAGCGGGGGTGGTGGTGACATGATTGGACCAGAACTTTAAAAAAATTTCTTTAGTGACTGAATGGAAGATGGATTAGAGTGGGGAGAGAATTGAGACATAAACAGGCTTTTGCAATAATTACATTATGAAATGATGAAAGCTTGTACTACAGTGGTAAAAGTGTTAGAGGAGAGAAGGGAGCATATTTGAAAAATGTTGAAAAGGTGAAATCTGCAGACCATGTTAGCACTTTGAATATATGGGTAGGAGGGAGACTGAGAGATATTGAAGAATCCAGGATATCTTAGGTTGAGAGTCTGAGAGAATGAAGATTGTGATGTTATTCTTTACAGTAATACAGGAGGTATGAGGATGGGAGGAGGGATGTTTATAGGGCATCCAGTTTGATATTTCTGAAAGGTAGTTGGAGGAGTAAGATTGGAGGTCAGAAGAAAGATTTGGACAGAAAAACTAGATTTGAGATTTATCATCATAAAAGTAATTCAATCCATGGTTGGTGATATTATTACCAAATGAAGTAGCATAAAGAGAGAAGAGAAGTGGGCCCAAGACAAACCCTGAGGGGCATTTATAGTAAGAGAACATGATTTGGAGGAAGATTCAGCAAAAGATACACAGAAGAATTGGTCAGATAGGAGCAAAACCAGGAGTGAGTGGTATCCTAGAAATCTAGAGAAACAAAATATCAAGGAGGAGAGAGTTATCAAATGTCAAAGGCTGCAGAGAGTTCAAATTGAATATTAAGTAGAAGCTACTGGATTTGAAAACTATGTAATTATTATAATTTTGTAAAGAATTATTTTGGTGAAATTTATTTAACACTAATGATCTTTAATTGAAGGGATGTTTTTGCTTTCTCCTTTTCTCTTCCTTTTGCTCTGCTGCTCATCATACTCTTTCTTGTTTTCCTTATAATTCCAATTCTTCACACTCCACTCTTTGATACTAGATTATTTTGCTAATAACTACTCTTTCACCTATATTTTTCTTTCTTTTAAACCCTCCCTTCTAAAGTGCCTACAACATGTCAGGCCCTGTGTTAAGGATAGGGGATGCAACCAATAAAATGAAAATAGTTCCTATTCTCAAAGAATTTACAATCTTAAAAGGGAGAAAAGATAAAAAAAGTCAAGAAAGAGGAGTTAGGAGACCCCAGAGTATGCCCATCTCAGGGATATCTTATTCCATGGAGTTGAAATGAAGTAGGGAAGGAGATACAAAATGAAATGATTGGAGTGTCAAGCTTTTACTTTCTATCAAGGAAGGCTTCTATGACTATTCCCTCCTATCTCTTTATTAATATGAATGCATCTCTATATCATGTTCTTTGTGTGTGGGGGTTTAAATATATAAATATGTTCAGCCTTCCTTTGTACAATTTAGAAGAAAGTGAAGTTCATGGAGTAACCATTCCTTTCACTCTTTCCTCTTTGTAAAATTTTGCTTCATGCATTTCTATTATGTAAAGTAGTAAGTTTCCTTCCCTTACTTTCTTTCATCCCTAGTATATTCCCCATTCGTCTCATTTTTCTTCTCTTAAGACCATTAAAATAGAAAGAACTATGCCTAGACCTTTTGCCCAAATTTTTAAATTGCATATACAACTCTATCAGAATGTAAACAATTCATGATCATATAGTGCTTTCCAGTCTTTGCTACTCTTAAATCATATGTTTACATTTCAAAGATTCTGGTATATTCTAGCCTTTATATCAGGAATTCTTAGAATTTTTTTTTTAAATTAAAGATTCATTTCCCTTCAAGGAATGTTATACTAAAATTTTCTGAGTAAATTATTCTTGGTTGAAGGCCTTTATCAGTTGGTTTTTATATCATATTCTAGTCCCCCTTGTAATTTATGGTGGTGGTTGTGAAGTCTTGTGGGTTTCTGAGTTACTTGTTGGTACCCTTTCTTTTTGACTTTTGTAGATTTTTTTTTTCTTTGACTTGAAAACTAGACTTTGTCTATTACTCTTAATAATCTGTTAGTCTTTGGCTTTTATCTTCATTTTTATTAGTTTTATTCAGTGTCATTCAATTAACCTATACATAATAGCCAATAAATTGACCTGAAATTTTGTTTGGGTGAAATTTTGTTGTATGTGGCAACTCAATTTTAGATCAGAAATCTTAATCCTTAATACCTATTAATGTAATGGGTAGGTGACTTTTGGAGGCAAAGTCTGGCAAAGCATTCACTCCTTTACTTTCCCTTTCTACACACAATTACTGGAAAAAAAAAAAAAAAGCTGAATTCTCCCTGGCCATTCTTTTCTCTTTCTAATGGGAAGCACCAGGTCACCCCTTTCTCATGCAAAATAGAAAATTTGCCTAAGATGCATAGCCCAGTTAGCTACAACAATGCTCTCTTTCCATGTTCTTTTTCCAAAATGGCCCTCCAATCCATATGGTTTATTTTTCTATTTTTCTGAGATTTCTATAGGGTAAAAAAGTTATTACTAATATTATCATAAAATCCTTTCACATATGTGTTTTTTGAGTCCCATTTAAGGAAATTCATACTATTTGAATAGAAATTTACATTTCTATCTAGCCATTAGTTTCCTCTATTTCCCTTTATCTATCATGGAATAAATATACAGTCATAATGCAATGCACATTGGTCATAAATGATCGTAGATTTTATGTAAAGCAAAATCACTTTCAAAGATTACAACTAAATTTGAAGATTATAAATGAAATTTAAGAGCAGAGGGGAAAAAAAACAGAAATAAACTACTATTTGTAGGCAGAGATAAAATAGAGGGGAAAAAAAGTAAGAATTGAAGTATGTCATCAATTTCTGCAGCCTCAGTTTGGCTTTTTGGCAGGGTATTTTCAATAACCTTAATGGAGGATAAGCAGGTAGGTGGCAACTAGATCTACTGATAGAGCATTGACCTTGAGTCAGGAGGACCGAAGTTCAAATCTAATGTCACATACTTGATTCTTATTAGCCATGTGATCCTGGCAAGTCACTTAACCCTGATTGCCTCACTAATAATAATAATACTAATAATACTACTAATAATAATAATAGTAATAATAATAACTTGAGTGGGAAGCAGGGGAAAATCCATATTCATTTAATCTTAGTCCCCATTCAAAGCCTCCTGCCACTGGACGAACTGTCATTCTTCTAATTCCATCTCTTATCTCTTGGTATTACTGCTTCTTTTTAAGAAAAGTGACTGATTACTCTGTCACAGACTACTTCTTTTCAATGAAAGTCTAATACCCAACCCTACCTCCAAACACACATACAAAGGTTCATTCTCTCTGTCTCTGCTTCTCTCTCTGTTTCTGTCTCTGTCTACGTGTCTCTCACTCCCACCCCTTTCCTAACCTCCCTCACTTCCTTTTAAACCACTTCTTTCTCTCGTCCCTATTCTCACTCTCTTCTTCCTTCTCTTCCTCCCCACTCTTTCTCTTTCTTCCTAAAATTCAATCATTTTCAGATCCCTGCTAATTGACCAGACAGTTCAAACACCTTGTTACACTAAATATTTGAGTTGATTAATTTAAAAATCCTTTAGAGGAACAATTAACTTTGAAGTGATCTCTTAGGCATCACTTTGGTCATTAACTGATATTTGATCTCATTTCTATGATCTAGTTTATTTTTCCTCATTTTTTTTATTCAGTATAAAATTGTTTTGATGATAGCTTTGTAGTAGAGTTTGAATCTGGTACTATCAAGTCCCCTTTCTTATTTATTTTCATTGATTCCCTTGATCTTTTGATCCTTCAGAGGAATTTTGTTATTTTTTTTCTAATTCTCTTAATCCTTTAGTAGTTCAATTGGTATGTCACTGGATAAATGAATTAACTGAGGAAATATTTTCATCTTTATGATACTGACTTTTCCTACTAATGAACAATTCATATTTCTCTATTAGATTTGTTTTCATTTTTGTGAAGAGTGTTTTGTCATCTTATTAATATAGTTCCTATATATGCTCTAGCAGGTAGACTGCCAAGTATTTTATGCTATCTGCAATGATTTTTAATGAAATTTATTTTTCTAACTCTTGTTGGATTTTGTAATAGAAAAAAATGACTTGTATGGATTTATTTTATATTCTGCAACTATATTGAAGTTAACTGTTTTGTTTAGTTTTTTTCTTTAATTTGACTCTGAGATCCTTTAGGTAAATTATCCTCCCATTTGAAAGGAAGTTATAGTTTTTTTTCTTCTTTGCCTATTCTTATTACTTCAATATCTTTTTCTTGATTTATTGTCTAGCTGCTTTTTGTTAAGACATCTGTAGCAAGTGTGTATTCCTAAATGTCTCTGAATTTCTGTCTCTGCACTTTGTCCTCTTCATAATTTAGTTGATATGATTCCAGCCTTCTTACATATCATTAAATGGGTAGTATAAATACTTCAATATTCATCCTCTTTTTATTTCTGTTTTATTAGCAGGGAAAGGAGACATTATCTTTTTTTTTTCATAGGCAAAGGGCTTTAAAAACAAAAACATACACTAGGTGATTCCTTGCCTGTTTAATATTTTACTATGTCTTGCTTTCTTTTATGATTCCCAATTCACATTTTCTAGGCCCTGCAAAACATGACCATTTAAAACTAACCCCTGGGATAAAAAATGATATATTTATGCTTAGGTATAATACAAGCATTCTGGGGATTTGAGCTTGGTCTTAGTGTCAAGAAGGCAGTAAAATAAATCCCCCTACCAAAGCCTACTCAAACTTATTAGGAAACAGATTATGATTGCTTGTGGAGGATGGGCTTAATGCTTACTGATGAGGTGGTATGCCAGACTTCATCAGATTGAAACTGTTTCAAGATAGAGTAACAAGGTAGAAGAGATGCTGAACTTTCCATTTAGACTGGATCATATAGACTCATTGGAACTGTTCTAATATAATGTAACTTGGAGCAGGTTTCTTACTATTGTGTTCATTACAGCTAGTTCTTAGAGTAGCTAATGATGCAGCTTCATCCGGTTCTGAGTTTAGGGGGCTTCAATGCTGCTTTTGGTGGTCCAGGACTCAAGACAGACAGTCTGTGGTGGAGGAGATGGTTCTGCAGGTTCAGAAACCAAAACTTGAATGGAGGTGGGAGGAAAAGCCAGAATATTATAGAAAGAATACTAGTTTTAGTATCAGAGGATTTGGATTTGATTCTTTCCTCTGATATTTGCTACTTGTGTGACCTTCCAGGGTCTGTTTCTACTTCTGAAAAATGAAGGAATTTGGACTAAATGGCTATAAAATTCCTGCTCAGTTCTGAAGCTATGATTTTGTTGATCATAAAATTAACACATACATTTTATGATTATTCCCTAATGACCTTCCCAATTATATTATCATTCTACACAATCATAGATGTCACAACCATTTCTGTTTTAGTCCCTGATGATTATTTAAACATTATTATACAAAACTGTGTTTGGAGGAGAGGAGCTAAAGAAACACCTGATTGGTTTACTAGAAATGTATTCAAATTTTTAAACAATATATAAGCACCAGAGGAAGAGAAAGAAGAAATTATTTTTTTCTTAAATAGATGTTTTTGGAGAAGATAAATAATTTCAGATGGGCTTTATGAACTTTACCTAGTGCTTCCTAAATTCATCTCCATCAATAATTCCTCATTTTGTCCTATTCTTATCGATGTTTGTTCGTATATTCAATATAATAACCATCATGTGATTTTAGATTGATTAAGAGTTGAAAGGGTCCATAAAAGCCATAGTCATACCTCTGTATTTTAGAGGTGAGGAACTTGAGACTCAGAGAGAGATTAAGTCATTTGCCCAGAATCATACAAATATTAAACAACAGAATTTGAACATGAGGCTTTTGGTTCCAAAGTCAAAACTTTTGCGACTTCTCTGTTTTCTGATTTGAAAAATGAGGATCATAACAGCATCTATTTCATGACATTGGTGTAAATATCAAGTTTTATCAGACTTAAAGCATTATATATCATCTATGACAATGATGGTATTGGTGATAATGGTGATGGTGATGATGATGATAGAAAAGGAAAGGGAAATCATTCTAAAGACAATGTGCATCTTAGATAACTTTTTTTGGAGGAAACAGATTCCAGAGGGAATTTCAGAATGATCAGAAGCTATCAAGACTGAGATTATGAGTAAAAATTTATTCTCAAAAGGAAGGGATCCAGAAATTGTTTGAAGCAAAGAATGTAGTTGCTAAAGAACTCATGGACCAGTGAAGATTTTCCATTCACTCATAGAAAAAAGCAAACGACTGAAGATGAATACAAAGTAGCAAGTCCTCTAAAAAGAATATCAGATAAAGTCCATAATGAACTGAAGTTGAGAGTGAATGTTAAGAAAATTGAAAAGGGTATTAAAAAAAAACCCTATATTAGGGACCACAGAAAGGTGGAAGAAAGAATAGAATCATTTCTTGGGACTGAATACAAGGAGTATAAAAGATGACATTGAACAGGTTTAAACTACTCAATTCTCATTTGGCTTTTGTTTTCTTATCTAATGAGGTTAACCTATGAACTGGAAAGGGTGAAACAATATAGCAGGGATTAGATGCTAAAGATAACATCAAGAATCCATCAAGGGAAAAACATGCATCTTAGACCATGTTCAATTTTTTGATTACATATTCCATCAATAAAAATCTGTTATACATGAATCATACACACTTACACACATTTCTAGATATTTGATGTTTTTCTATTATGTATTTACCATTCTTTTGAAATTTATTAGTTATTTTTTAACAATTATAAAAATTGAGTTCCAACTTTTCTCCTTTCCTTTCAACACCTAGTGAGAAGGCAAGCAATGTATCAATTATCAATGTGAAATCATACAAAACATTTTAATATTAATCATATTGTACAAAAAAGCCAAAAAAATAAGAATGTGAGAAAACTATACTTCTATTTGCCTTAGAGTTCATCATTAGAGTTTTTGTCTGGAGGTAAAGCATTTTTTAATATCAGTCCTTTGGAATTTTTTTGGATCATTGTATTGATCAGAGTAACTAAGTCTTTTGCATTTGATCTGTTCTTATTGTGTACAATGATCCCCTGGTTCTGTTCACTTCACTTTGTATCAATTCATGTAGAACTTATTATGTATTTCTGAAACCATCATTCTCATCATGTCTTAATGATGAAAACAGTAGTTATCCATTAAAATCATATACCACATCTTGTTTACCCATGCTTCAACTGATGAACATTTTCTTGACTTCCAATTCTTTGTCACTACAAAAAAAGGTGCTATAAATATATTTTTAAGAGAGGTACTTTTCCTTTTCTTTTGATCTTTTTTGGGGATGCAGACCTAATCATAGTATTGTTGGATCAAAGGATATCCAGTTTTATAGCCCTTAGGACCTAGTTCCAAATTGTTCCCCAGAGTGGTTGGACCAGTTTACTCCTCAACTAGTAGTTCACTAATGTATCTATTTTCCCTCATTCCTTCCAAAATTTGTCATTTCTGATAGGCATGAGATGTTACCTCAGAGTTGTTTTAGTTTGCATTTCTCCAATCAAATAGT
Source organism: Myrmecobius fasciatus (assembly GCA_023553655.1). Classification (NCBI taxonomy): domain Eukaryota; kingdom Metazoa; phylum Chordata; class Mammalia; order Dasyuromorphia; family Myrmecobiidae; genus Myrmecobius; species Myrmecobius fasciatus. The sequence continues at coordinate 234,936 of JAJPUD010000136.1, forward strand.
GATTTAGATCATTTTTATGTGACTATAGGCAACTCTGATATATTTTTCCTGAAAATTGACTGTTCATATCCTTTGGCAGTTTATCATTCGGTAATGACTCTTTTTCTTTTTCTTTTTTATTTCTTTTTTTTTTTAAATTAAGTTTTACTCAGTTCCCAATATTTTTGAGAAAAGAAGCCTTAAATAAACTTGCTAAAAAATTTTAATTTTTCTTCATTGTCTATGATACTTTATATCAAAATTAAGTTTTCCTGATTATCTCTTTTTATTAGGTCCATTGTTGTTTTTGCTTTGTCTGGCGACAGGATTGCTACATTTGCCTTTTTTACTTCACCTGAAGCATAATAGATTCTACTTCATTTATTTATTTTAATTTTCTATGTGTACTCTTCTCTGCCTTATAACTGAAACCAGAACCCTTTTCCATTGATACTAATCACAAGCACTCCTCTCCATCCTAGAGTTTAGAGCCAGAATTATGGATGGACATTGGCATTCCCAAGGACAACCAGCTGTATGCAGTGCCAGCAAAGAAAATCCTTGTAATCTCTTTCTGACCAGTTGTCTGATCTCCTTACTGCCTCTGGGCTGAGAGCTCTGGAAGCTGCTGCTACTGCTGTTATTACAGTTTGCAGCAGTCAGGGCTGCTTTCAAGGTGTTGCTTTGGAACTAGCTCCCACCCTGGTACTATAGACCTCTCCTCCTGACCTTCTAAATTGTCTTAGACTGGAAAAAAAATGTTTCACCCTGACCTTCTGTTGGCTCTGTCACTCCAAAATTTGATTTGACATGTTATTTTAAAGTTATTTGGAAGGGAATATTGGGAGAGTTTGCTAAGGTTGCTGCCTCTAATCTGCCATCTTGACTCTGCTCGCCCATATTTTTATTTATTAATTTTTTTGCTGAGGCAATTGGGGTTAAGTGATTTGCGCAGGGTCACGTGCTAGGAAGTATTAAGTGTCTGAGGCCAAATTTGAACTCAAGTCCTCCTGACTCCAGGGCTGGTGCTCTATTTACTACGCCACCTAACTGCCCCTGCTTTCCCAAATTTTTAAAAAGAAATTATATCCCTTTACTATTGTCCTATAAAGAAGCATGTATTATAAAACACATGCAACATTATAATTAAAAGAAGATGAGCTGAAGATGAAATAAATCCAGTGGATAGAGCATCAGGCCTGGAACCAGGAAACCTGAGTTTAAATTTGGCCTCAGACACTTACCAGCTATGGAACCCTGGGTAAATCACTTAAACTCTAGCTGTCTTGATTTCTCCATCTGTTAAAGATTGTTGTGAGTATCAAATGACATATTTGTAAAGCACAGTACTTAGAACATAATAAGTACATATATATATAATATAATCATTATTGTTGTAGTAGTAGTAGTAATACCAAAAATCCTCTTTTATTCTCACTAAAATATTAATAACAATTATGTTAATTATTTAATAATATGGTTTAATATACTTTATTTTTTGAAAAATCCCTGTGTATGTCCTGGAGATAGGATAGATGTCTAAATAATAATTGTTTGGTGGTCAACATGACTAGTTAAGTAAATTTGTATTTTAAATATGTTCTTAAATTGAAAAATATGCAGTACAACAATCAAGCATAGTAATTAGTGAATACTATAGCTTTTCAGCTAGAATTATATTTTCCTTTGGGTAATAGCTATTCATAACACTCAGTGGAAAACAGCCAGCAAAATTGAATTGCCTCTGATGTAAAATTGATAGAAAGTTTTCGATATAGATTTATTTCTTTTTCTTTTCATGGTTCTGCTTAATTCCTAAATTATTATGCCTGAATTTCCTTTTCATGTTTGAATATTATGGTTCCATTTTTATCTGAGTATGAGGTGTCACAAAAAGGCTAGATTGGCTAGATCATAGAATGGATGAGAATTGTATTAATACTGTAAAAATGAGTTCTGGCCCAGTTGTGAGGAGCTTGAAATATCAATCAGAGGAGTTATTATTTGGTCTCAGAGTCAATAGGGAATCACTGGAGTTTATTGAATAGGGGGTAGAGAAGAGATATGATGAAGATTCATGTTTTAGGAAAATCACTGTGGTCTGCATGAGGAGAGTGATTTGGAATGGAGAGAGATTTGTTACAAGGAAGACAAATTAAGGACCATTTCACTTACTAGGTAAGAGATGGTAAGGACCTGAACCAAAGAGATGTCTGGTTAAGTAGAGAGAAGTGCTATTCTAAGTGGAGATATTGTGAATATAGAAATGACAATTTTTGGCTACTGTTTGTAGATGTGGGATGAGTAAAAGTGAGAAATCAGGGATGATGTTGGAGTTTAGAATATTACCTCTTTGTTTTGCGTTCATCTTCCCTTCCTCCCCTTCAGCTCTTTCTAAGGGTTGCCCAGTGAGCCTAGGCTACTAAGGTCTTGTCCCCTCCCACCTGAATGATTAATTCTGACTACTGTTCTCACACCCTAGCCCCAGCAAACTGATTTTCTCTTTTGCCTCTTCCATCAAGTACTGGGGAATTACTCAATTTGACTATAGAACTGGAAGATGCTTGTACTTTCAAATCTTCCCTTCCCTTTCTTCTAAGGGCTGCTTTGTGAAACTCCATTGTAAAGTCTATGACTTAATGCCATGCTTTCTTCATATGTATCCTAGCCAAACATATGCTACTTAATTAATTTTATCCCACTCCTTGCAGACAATTTGCTAATGATGCTATAGCTCACCCAAGTCCACCAAGCATAGTAAGTCTTTGTGATAATTTGGGATCCTGGAGAAGAAAGATAACACTCCTCTGAGGGCATTTTTTCATTATTGTCTATGGATTCTGGCACTGCCATCCCCCTTTTAGATTTTTAAAAATTGTATGTAATTGAGTTGTTTTATATTTCAAACCAAGATATAGCCTCTCAATCTCCAACTTTGCCACACATGCCAGAATTCCTGAAGACAGTTGTGAATTAAAGGTAGGAAAGATAAGACTTTGAGTTGGAAGAGCCCAGAGACAGGAAAATGAAGAATCAGGAACTGAACACTGGTGAATTAAGAGCTTCTGGCAAAACAAAGTAATGTGGCTTATATTTTTTTTTCCAGAGAATTAAATAATATGTTTGGTTTTATATCATTCTTGAGGATCTCATTGTAGCTACATGACATGGATTGGAAGTAGTCTGAGAAGCACCATTTCATCTGTTCAGCAGTACCATAGTCTCAAAGAGAAAATGGAAGAGGCTTCCTCAGCTTTGTTGACTTATAAATGATGAGTATATTAGCTCTGCAAAGAGCTTGACATGCTTATCTCATTTGAGTCTCACAGCAGCCTTTAAGGTAGGTACTACAGATGTGGATTAGGCTTGAAAATCAGGACTTGCTTCAGATACATACTAGCTTTGTGACTCCAGACAAATCACTTCTGCTTTTAGCTTTGGTTTCCTTGTCTATAAAATTGATAATAGCCCTTTCTTCTCAGAGTTGTGTTTAAAAACAATTTAGGTGAACATGTAAATCTTTTTGCAAAATGTTTAACATAATACTGGTCATTAGTAATATGCTAATACTGGTCATTAATATTCTTACTTTTTGAATATGAAAACTAAACCTGAGAGAAAGGCTAAGAGAAATAAATGTCAAAGATGAGATTCAAAGTTATGTCCTCCCTGACTTCAGGTCGAGACCTCTATCTACTATACCATCTGAAGATATATTTGAAGTGATTTTGGTTTTGTCATTAGACTTTTTTCCCCCCATTATTTTCCCCTTTCTCTTTTTTTTGGGGGGAGGGGGAATAGAATTCATGTTCTTTGTGAAAATACATGTTTGGATGAGAGAAGAACTGACCAGTTTGTATTTGGAAGGAAAGTAGCTACTGACAGTTCAAAGAGGACTGGAAAAAAACTCAGAACCATGTGAGATGGAGTTTCTACTGATTCTTATCTCATTTCAACTAGGCCCTTACTGCTGTTATGTCATCTTTTCAGTTCCAACATACTTCTTTGGGAGTTAATCTGAAATATTCTGAAGACAAGTCAGGAGACAGCTAAAAGAAACTCCAAATCAATCTACAGCGATTATAGAGAAAGATTGATAGAGGATGGGACAACTTTCTTCTGATAGGCATCTTTTTCTCTACATGCTTTGTCTGTTTAATCTCTTGCAACTGTGGAGTCTGATGAACCAATTTTCTGAAAGGGGAGAATGATGTTATCTCCTGGGTAAACTTGAAAAGGGAATAAACACTGCATTCCTATTCCATTAGAGTACTTCACCCTGCTGGATCTTACATGTAAAAGTTTACCAGAGACAATCTGGAAACACTAAATGCTCCTTACTCAACTAGTACCTTATAACCATAACATGTGGCCCTTTGGAGGGAAAAATAGCAGCAAAGCCAGGGATCTTAAAATTACACAAAATACCTTTAGACAGCAAACACAGCAGGTCAACAAGACAGGAAGTCATCAAAACAGTATAAAGTCTCCTACTTTGGCATATACTCAGCTCTGAAATGTGTGGATAGGGAAACTTATTGTTAGGCTGCCTTACCTGCTGGATTTGAGTTAGGCAAACTGCCTGTCTGTCAATTTTAGTTAGCCTATAACAGTCCCACTGAGTCCCAGCATGTATTGGAAAGTTTTGGAAGAGAATCGATTGCACATATTTTCAGATTACAAACCCCTTAGGCCTCCCTCTTACCTTGGCCACCCGAATGCAACTTTGGGATTTCCTGTCCTCTTGTTTTCAAAGCACCTAGAGCTTTAGTGAAACCTGTTGGGTATATCAACAGTGGGATTTTTCTAGTGTAACTCTTAGGTGATTAGTATCATCAAGTTCCCAAAGGGCTTTGACTTAGCTTGTTTCATAAAGATAATACTAGGAAGCAAAAAACCTCAGGTAAAATGTGCCCTGAAGCTTGATACTGAACCTGATAAATGGCTTTAGAAAATTCCTTTCAAGATCTGGAGTGGAAATCAGTCAATCAATCAACAAATATTTATTGAATTTCTTCCCTGGTCCTTGCATTGTGTTAGGTTCAGTGGGTCAAACAAAAGAAGTCTAAGAAATAGTTTCTATGCTAAAGGAAATTAGAAAAGGGGGAAATAACTCTTCTTGAACTGTTTTGCATGTGGAATGTTTAAGGAAAAAGCATCCATGAAACTATTCCTAACACTCTCAAAACATGATTACAGAATCTGTTTAAGTAAAGGGAGGGGCAGCATGTGGGAGTTTTGCACTAATCAGTTCTCAAAAATAATTATAGTGAATGTTGGTAAAAATATACATATATATGGGAAGTGAGGTGATTCTTGCAATTGGGCTGGGAGTCCCCAAATGGGATCCTGATTTGTGTGAATAATAAATCATTTGATCTAGTCACCTGTTAATGAATTAGTACTACATATTTTCCTTGGGATGGAACCACTGATCATATTTTATATAATCATAACTTTAAATAATATGAATTTTAATGCATGGGCTCACTTCATAGGATTCATTATTTGTTAATCAGGCCAGCATTGCTCACAAATGTATTAGAGTGATTGTAACCCTGGATCTTGGCTAGATCTTGGTCTCTCAAGCTTATGTTTTTCTCTTGCCTCAAAGGTCATTTCAATCTGACCTAGATCACCTATAATAGTATGGTTAAGTATAAAAAATACAAACTTGAATAAAAAGGAATTGGATCAACTCCTGCCTCTGACACTTATCTTAGTGATCTTGAGAAAATCATTCAGCTACTTTCTATTTCATCTTTATAGATTCTTGGGGCTCCTTATTGTTATTTCCAGTTGAATTGCATTGGGTCCCCTCAAAGCAGACTAAAGATATCTCTTTTTGAGAATATTAGAGATGCTACTGAAAATCTATGTAGTTTTCTCAATTGTTATCAACTCAAGGCCTTATTTCAGGGTGTTTGTCATCATGTGTTCTTTCCAACTGCACCAGAAAGCTTAGAAAGGGGTAAGAGATAGTTCACTATTTTACTTTTATGCTCTGAAAGAAGAGTTCAGTCCTCAGGATTACCATCCTCCAGAATTATGATAGTTTTTTTCCTTATAAATCCTCCTAAGAGGTTCTACTGCATGTGTCGGTGATAGGGAGAGGTTCCTTTTATCCTTAATATCTTTAGTATCTTGGAGTATTGATGCATCATTTGAAATATTGGCCTGTTCTGTCTTTTTTTTTTTTAACTAGACCATTACCTTTTTCAGATAACATATAATTTCCCTTTTGGTCCAGACCTTTAATTTCATAGATTTATAATAGGAAGGGGCCATAAGAGATCCCCTCATCATACATATATTTCAGCCCTCTCATTTTCCAGATGAGTAAATTAAGTAAAATAAGACCCAGGAAGCTGAAACATCTGCCCAAGGTTATATAGCTAGTGTCAGAGATGGGACTTGAACCTTTTTCCTCTAACTCAAGACTCAATGCTTGTCCCACTGCACCACACATCCCAGTGCAGGAACTTCCAAGGAGGCAGCTCCTCCAATGCATGACAGCAATTCTAAGGAGGCATCTTAGAGAGTGACTTGGAGAAACCAAGCTTTCAATTGACTTGCCCAGATTTACACTATTAGTATATATCGAAGGTAGGATTTGAACTCTGATCAAGGCCCAAGTTTGATGTCATGTTGTTTCTCATACATATGCTAATCATGTAAATAGTTTCAAAAATATATTTTATGCCATATTTTGTAGATAACTTTTTATTGATGCAACAGCCCATATAATTCCAAACAGTGTAAGTCTGCATGATTGGTTAGATGCTTGAGGAAGGAAAGTAGATTCATCAGAAAAAAAGAACTCAACTATCTATAGAGTCTGATATTGAATCTCCTTCTTTTTTGTATTCTTTACTCTGTATAATAAATGTTCTATATCCCAAGTTTTGTTATTGGCAAGGGAAATAAAGAGACCCCTAGATGAAAGCTAGAAATATGTCAAAATAATTTCCAGTGTACTCTGGGAAAAGATACAAAAAATAGTCATATTGATGACTTCTAGAGTGAGCCAGGTCACATTTCCTTCCTCAATATATGGGTTATTCAGTAGATCTCTATTTGTTTCTTCTTATCTTACTTCAAGGTTCAGCTCAGGTTCTATATTCTTTTTTTTTTTTTTATAAAGCTTTTTATTTACAAAACGTATGAGTGACCTTTCAACATTGACCTTTGCAAAAAAAAAAAACACTTTTTTTTCCAAGCTTTTCCT
>JAJPUD010000136.1:252677-264883 GCA_023553655.1 Myrmecobius fasciatus
AAAAAGTAAACTCCTTTCTGTCTCCATTTAATTTCCTCCAAAGATCTATCATACCTAACTTTTCTAACATTTTGTTTACCTCCTTAACTTCTTTCTTATTTATTTTGTGGTTTGATTTATCAAGTTCTGAGAGAGGGAGGTTGAGATCCCCCACTATTATAGTTTTGCTGTCTATTTCTTCTTGCATCTCTCTGAACCTTTCCTCTAGGAATTTCCATGCTATACCACTTGGTGCATATATGTTTAGTATTGATATTGCTTCATCATCTATGGTAACCTTTAGGAAGATATAATTTTCTTCTTTGTCTCTTTTAATTAAGTCTATCTTTGCTTTTACTTGGTCTGAGATCAGGATTGCTACCCCTGCTTTTTTTTGTTCACCTGAAGCATAATAGATTCTGCTCCAGCCTTTTACCTTCACCCTGTATGTATCTCTATGTTTTAGATGTGTTTCTTGTATACAACATATTGTTGGATTCTGGTTTTTAATCCAATCTGCTATCTGCTTCTGCTTTAAGGGAGAGTTCATTCCATTCACATTCACAGTTAAAATAACTAATTCTGTATTTCCTGCCATCTTATTTACCCTAGCTTATGCTTTTCTCTTTCTTATCCCCTTTCCCTCCTCCCTACTATTTTGCTTTTGAAAACCCTCAAACAATCCTTCCCCTTTAGAGCCCCACCCCCCCCTTTTTTCCCCCCCTTTCCCTCCTGTTTCCTTATAAGTACGTCTATTATTCCCTCTGAGCCAAATCTGATGAGATGGAGATTTACCCAATTCTCATTCCCCTCCCTTTTCTCCCCTCAATCATTATAGGTTTTCTTTGCCTCTACATGTGATGTAATTTCCCTTATTTTACCTCCTTTTCCTCTTCTTCCAGTGTTATCCCTTTTCTACCTCTAATTTCTTTTTCAGTTTATCATATCATAATAATCATAAAATCACAATAAACATATCATAATAATCATAAAATCACAGTAATCATATGATAATAATCATAAAATCACAGTAATCCTATCATAATCATAATGTAATAATAGATTCATAAAATCAACCCTCATTCTATAAGTATTTATAACATAAATATAGTTCTCAAGAGTTATTTTTTCTTGTTACCTTTTTATGTTTCTCTTGTGTTCTGTGTTTGTAGATCAAATTTTTTGTTCAGTTCTGGTCTTTTCAGTAGAAATAGGTGAAATTCTCCTATATCATTGAATGACCATCTTCTTCCCTGGAAGATAAGGCTCATTGTAGCTGGGTAACTTATTCTTGACTGTAATCCAAGTTCCTTTGCCCTTCGGAATATCTGATTCCAGGCCCTTTGATCCTTCAAAGTAGAAGCTGCTAGGTCCTGTGTGATCCTAATTGTAGCTCCCCGATATTTAAATTGTTTCTTTCTGGCTTCTTGTAATATCTTTTCCTTGGTATGATAGTTCTGGAATTTAGCCATGATATTTCTGGGGGACTTAATTTTTGGGTTTCTTTCAGGAGGTGATCGGTGGATTGTTTCAAGGAGTATTTTGCCTTCTGGGTCTAAAATATCAGGGCAGTTTTCTTTTAGGATTTCCTGGAAGATAGTGTCCAGGTTCTTTTTTTCATCATGGCTTTCAGGAAGCCCTATAATGCTTAGATTGTCTCTCCTAGATCTATTTTCCAGGTCAGTTGTTTTTCCTAGGAGATATTTCATGTTTTTCTCTATCTTTTCATTTTTTTGTTTTTGTTCGACTGATTCTTGAAGTCTTGATGAGTCATTAATTTCCAATTGTTCGATTCTAATTTTTAATGTCTTATTTTCTTCAGTTACTGTTTTTAGTTCCTTTTGCAATTGACCAATTACATTTTTTGTTCATTGCATTCTTTTTCCATTTTTTCTATTTTATTTTGCAGTGATCTCATTTCGTTTCCCCATGTTTCTTCTAACTCTCTTTTAAGATTTTTTATGCAATCTTCAAAGAAAGCCTTGTGACATGGAGACCAATTTATGTCTCTCTTTGGGGCTTTTTCTGGAGTTGCTTTACCTTTAGGGGCCTCAGGATTTGAGGTCTGTTCTTCCCTCTCTCCATAAAAGTTGTCTATGGTGAGAGCTCTTTTTGGTTTTTTATTCTTTTTTTTTTTTTTTTTTTTTTAAAGGTGTGAGGTCTGTTTAGGGCAAAGGTGGGACAGCTGCTTTAATTTGCCCTGGGGCAGTTCTGCTGATTGAGTTATTTCAGGAACTGGGCAGTTCTGCTGATTGAATTATGTCAGGGGCTGGGCAGCTCCGCTGATTGAATTATTTCTGGTGCTTATCAGTCCTGTTGTTTGATTGATTGCTTTAAGGTGCTGTGTAATGGCAGCTAGGTCCGATGCTCATCAGGGGTTCAGTGGTTCACAATCTATCCCCCTCAAAAGGCAGACCCTCCAAACCACCTGCCCACAATCAGGACAAATTGTTCCAAGAGGCCCGCAGAAGACTCCCAGGTGTGTGAAAAGCACAACGCTCCCACTCCTGTTCTGACTCCTGTTCCAGCTCCCTGTTCCAGCTCCCTGTTCCAGCTCCCTGCTCCAGCTCCCTGCCCCAGTCTCCCTGTGCTGCAGTCTGGGTTCAGTAGACCACCCCCCTGCCCAATTAAAACAGACCTGTTTTGAGGTTCTTCCAGAGTATCTTCTTCTAGAATCGTGTTGTTCTCCAGATATTGTGGATTTTTTTGCTTCAGAATCAGTCTAGAGGCTTCATATGTTGTTGGTTTGAGGGGAGGTTAGAGGAGGTTACAGAGACTCCTGTCTGATCTCCGCCACCATGGCTCCACTCCCGCTCAGGTTCTATATTCTTATGAAGCCTTACCTGATTTCCCAAGTTGCTAGAGCTCTTTCCTCTATTTACCTCGTATCATACTCATTTATCTGTTGTACCCCCTTCAACAGAACATAAGGCCCATAAAAGCAGAGATTTTTTTTTCCATTTTAATCTTGTTACTCTCAAGACTGCACAGTGCTTCATACAAAATAGAATGAATGTATTTGATAAAAGTTTGACAAAGAAATTGAATTGAACTTTATTCTATTCTGCTGTGTATACTTTGACAGTCTTTTTACCTACCCCAAGCACAATTTTCTCACGTAGGAAAAGAGGACACTCTATTTCATGAAACTGTTGCAAAGGCCAGATGAAATAACATATATAAAATATTTCATAGCTGTAACATTCTTATATTGTGTTGACTATTATTATATGTAATTTCTCGTTCTCTACAGTCCAGGATATTACCAAGTATTTGAGGGAAGCACTAAATGATGAGAACAGGAAAGAAATTAAAATAATGCTTGATGGGTTAAAAAGCATCTGCTATATGCCTCTATTTTCCATAATAGCAATATTTCAGAGTAGCTAGGTTACAAAGTAGAGTCCTGGACTTGCAATCAGGAAAACTTTTGGTGAGTTAAAATCTGGCCTCAGATACTTATTAAGTTGTGTGATTCTGGGCAAGTCACTTAGTCTTGTTTGCCTTAGTTCCTCATGTGTAAAATGTGCTGGAGAAGGAAATGACAACCCACTCTACAGTATATTTGCCAAGACAACTCCCAAAATAGGATCTCAAAGAGTTGGGCATGACTGATATGACTAAATGACAACAACAACAATAATAGAATTGGGAGGATTCTTTCTCCATTGTTTGTGTTTTCGTAGAACTCCTAATAGAAGGCACTATTCAAATATAGTATATTGTTATTATTAGTACTAAACTATGTTGTTTATATTAAATAACTTATTTGTTGAATCTAAAGAAAGTCTCTCAGAATAGTAACAGTAGGATATATTGTTTTCAATAGACAAGATTTTAAAATTGAGATTAGGTAATGCTCAGGAGGTACATATATATGTGTTTACTTGTTCAATTTGAACATATTGCCAGGAAGAAAAATAACATTTCCTTCCTGTAGTTTTTGAGTCTCTGCTATGTCATACCTTTTAAAGAGCCCAAGTCAAACAAACTATTAACTCAATAGCTGGATATATCTATTGAGATCAAGGTGCCTAGAATAAGAAATTTTGTTTGGCACTTTGGTTTGAATTGGATCTATTTTAAAGCAACATTTAAAACAACATTAACTGGGGCAGCTAGGTGGTGTAGTGGATAGAGCACCAGCCCTGAAGTCAGGAGGACCTGAGTTCAAATCTGGTCTCAGACACTTCCTAACTGTGTGACCCTGGGCAAGTCACTTAACCCTAATTGCCTCAGCAAAAAGCAAAAAAAAAAAAAAAAAATTACAATTGTTCTGTGATCAAGATCATAGTATCTGCCAAAAAATACAATTCACAGCATCTTGAACTGGTCAATGCTACCTATGCACCATTCTGGCTTTTTCCAAAGGAGATATCTTATTATAGAGATTGTGACAAAATGTCATAATGATTGTCAGTTAAGTTTATATGAGCTAATAGTTTAGGGTATTCCTTTTCAAAGACTTAGTATCATGACAAGAGAAGACAGTATAATAGAGAGAATAGAGGGGATAGAGACCTAGCAAGATATGCCATCAGTTTAACTATATGTAACTTATTGTTTAATTTAGATGTTCTTTTTCCTTTAGGTCCTTTCCTCCTGCATTCCAGCCACTACAGTATTGCTGGTGATGGACTATTGGAAATTCCAGTCATTCCTAATTATTATTTTGCATACCTCTGGTTGTGCTGGTTGATAAGGATATAGTTGTCTCTGACTGTACTTCTTTGAAGCTGCTAGATGCACATATCCAGTGTGCCTGTCAGGCAGATGGATAAAACTAAGGCAAGATGATTGGTCCTTTTCAAACTTAGTTTCACCTTTGAATCTGAATATATCACCTGGATGTTGATTATTTCATGTTTGTTGGTTTATATTGGGGGTTTAATAATTTTTCCCCAAATTGAATTCTGCCTTTTTTCAAATCTCATAATCATCCCCCTCACATTTAATTCAGATAAAAGATTTAAAATAACACAAGTCTGACTAACATATCTGTATCAATGTAGATATGTATCTAAGAAATTATCTGGAAAAACTGCATGGTTCAGATAAACATGGTTGAGAAGCTGGCTATTTATAATAGGATGGGATGAGAAATTTATAAGACTTTTTTTTTTTTGGATGAGGCAATTGGGATTAAGTGACTTGCTCTTGGTCACACAGCCAGGAAGTGTTAAGTCTCTAGGCCAGATTTGAACTCAGTTTCTCCTGACTTCAGGGCCAGCATGCTATCCACGGCACCATCTAGCTGCCCATTTATCAGACTTTTAAGAGACAAAGTCTTTGCTTGAAGGAAAGAGGATATTTTTTAAAGGTAGTATCTCATTCTAGACAACTTGGCTTTATTTACTATGATGAAGCTTATTAGTAAAAGGGGACTTGTGACTAAGCACTTTGATTTAGAGCTGGAGAAACAATGGCATATCAGCAATCCCTCTTCATTGAAATACTTGCATGCAATAAGCTTATAAAAAGCTCCTGGCTCTGTGCAGGGTCACTATAGATGCAAAACAATAAACAGTGCTCTAACATGTACTCACATCCCTCTTCCTAAATGTACCTCTCCACAAAATTAGCAGCAGCATCTGAGAATATGAATGATAAAATGCTTTTGATTCATTTTCTCTCTTTTCTTTTTCTCATATACTATGTGATACTTTCTTCTGTTCCTGCTTGTTGAAAAGTCTGTCGATCAGGGTACAGGAAGTCTGGAGAATGATCTGCCAGAAGTTCCATAGGACAGACCACGTCCCTTCTCTTATGACATGAAAAAAGTTAGTATGTCAGCTGGAAGTTCAATGGACAGAATTTCTAGCTTTGAATGCATTTTTAGATTAAACAACTGCACTGAGCAAGAACAGATTGTTCCACTGGTTCCCTCTGCTGTGGAAAAGAAACTGGATTCCTAATGATTGGTGATTGTTAAAAAAAAAAAGGGTGTCAATTGTATTATTCTAGCTTTGTCCTGATAATAATCTGCACCTTCTTTAGATTTACAAAATTTTGGTTTATTAGTTCCCCAAATTTCCCATGAATAGAGTTGCCTATAATTTGTTCTGGTTATGTCAGGATTTCTCAGAAGATAGAGGTATTTTTTATTCATACCAGACACCAAAACAAACAAATAAACAAACAAACCACTAATTAACATGAAAGATAACAATTCCTTTTCAGTATATGCTCCTTAGAAGAACATTGCCCCCTTGGATTCCAAAGTGTCCATGCTGTCCCATGTATTTTGATATTCCTTTAAAAATTAAATTAAATAAATCTTTATTAAATTATCTTTGTTAATCACTGAACAAGGCACAAAGGCAAAATTGATTTTATTTTTAAATGTGATATATCTATATGTGAAATCAATATATAAGAATCTAATAGTGAGAAGACAAGTGGAAAGAGAAAAATTTATCTGACTCTAATCATCTTATTGCTAATTGCTGATATTTATATATAGTTTCCCAAAAGTACAACTATGATCTTGGGATATGCCATATGACACTTTATTGTGAAATATTTTATATATGCAATTTTATTTGAGTCTCATAAGAGACCTGTGAAGTGTGTACCACAGTGTTGTTATTCCCACTTATATAGAGGGAGAAACTAATACTCAGGAGTCCATAGTCCAACAGCTACAGTTGCTGTATCAGAAGCAAAGTTTTAATTCAAATATTTTTAACTCTAAGTCCGGCACTCTCTCCATTATACCATGCAATTTCTCTCTGATACCTGCAACTCATTTTTATTCAGTGGAATATGTCTAATTCCTTAAAGCAAGTTCAGTGCAATTCAATCCAGTTTAAATCAACAAACATTTATCAGGTGTTTAGTATATATCCAGTAATATATTAGGCAATGGTTCTACACATTCAAAAATAACAATGAATACCTTCAATTTTATACTCAGCACTGGTATTTTATGAACTACTAAATCCACTGAGTTCCATAATTAGAGAATGATAGAATAACAGATTATCAGAGTTGGAATGGATTTCAGTGGTCACCTAGGACAATTTATAACCAAAAAGGAATTCCTTGAGACACTTGAGAATCGGTCATCAAATTCCTCCTTGAACATCTATTGAGTTAGGCCTTTTAACTTTTGCTTAACTTTTTTTTTTTGTTGTTTGGGAAGTTTTACTGACATCTAGGCCAAATTTGCATTACTGAGATTTCCAGGCCTTGATACTGATTTTGTGCTCTGGAGTGAAACAGAACAAGTCAGGCCCCTTTTCCATGTGGCATCCTTTCACATACTTGAAGTATGTTAAGAAAGGAAAAGGTCCAGGGGAGAATTACAAAAATGAAATACTTGCTTAGAGAAAAAAAGGGACTTTGAGTTGGTTCTTGTTTAGTTTGAATAATGTAACCCTGAGGCGTGATTAAATAAAAAATTTTCAAATATTTGATGGATTGTTTTTAGAGAGAATGATGAGCACCTGTTTTGCAGGTCTCTTGAAGACAGATCACATTATACAGCATTAAGGTTTTAAGTGAGTTCTAAGAAAAGGTTTTAGGACAATAAAAGAAAATTTCATGCCTACCCAAGTGAGATTAAGGTAATCTTTTCTGAGAGATTCCTAAAAACAAGATAGATTCCAATATATGTGGACCTCAGTTCAGGTCACAAGCATTTATCAAGTAATGACTATATATGTGACACAGATTCTTGCCCTGGGGATGCAAAGACAAACAAAACAAAACAAAACACAATGGTTCCTCTTCTGAAGAAGCTTACATCTTATCAGCTCATCACTATCTACAAATTAAAATGTTCTCTAACTTATTATTTTGAGATTTTCATTAGTGAATTATAACTGAGATCAAGAAGATCATATATCTGTATGAGATTCTCATGGCAGGAATTTTATAGTAATAACAAACAATGTAGTTGTCACAAATTCTTATAAAACTTTTTTTGCAAATGAAATAGAGAATGTTATGAAAATATCAGTTATCACTTTAAAGTCTGTGAAACATTTGCATCAATATTTTTGTAGTCAAAATGATGGCACTGTAGAATACATCTTGAAAGATTTCACAAATGTGGCTTTTATTTTATTGAGTATTTGTACATCTAATTAGAACATCATCTGAAAATAATCATGAAACCCCTGGAGACACATCATCATAATGTTCCATGGGATTTCTCTTTGGAAAAAGGACAAACTCTTGATTTTACATCTTATTCTTATTATTTCAAGGAGATCATAGATTTTTTTGCTGGAAAATGGTGATCTAGTCTGATATCCTTATTTAATAGATGAGGAAGTTGAGGCCCAAGGTCATATTGGTAGTAAGAGGAATAGACAATTTTTAAATACAGATTTATAGCTTCCAAATCTTTCCTCTTCACCATGTTACATTGATGGACACTTGAGGATCACTTCAATCTTCTGTATTCCACAAATATAGAGTACAAGAAAAGGCTCTTGTTTGGATGACTATCAGATGAAATAATTTTTCAATGACTTTCACAGTAAATTTTTAATAAATAAGCAACAAATAATTTACTCATTGATATAACCAGATCTCCATTATTTCATCATTTTCAAAGATGGCTTATAGAAAATATTAGTATTTGCAAACTTTCAATACTAGCAACAGATAGGAAAGACAGTCCTGGGAAGTTTCTGCTATATAGCATCTGTATGAAATGTAATGTTACCTCCAGCATCCTCAGACTCCAGACCACTTAGCCACTTAGCTGTCACTCGAGAGGGTAGCAAGTACACAAATCTATTTTTATTTCAAAATTTTGCCTAATCTAGCAGATACTTTTATCTTTTGTGTATTCCTAGGTACCTCATGGATATTGATGTAAATTAATTTTAGGTACAAATGAGAAACGTAGTATAATATATGTATTATTTGAAAAAAAGTAACAGAAAATGAGAATTGTGCTATTTAGGGATTATAATCATTGCGTAATTACTAGAAATATTGTAGCATAATGGGAAAAAAGTATTGTAAAATGAGTTGGAAAAACTTGGTTTTTAGTTCCAGGAAAGACATTAATTTTGGTTGTATTGGTTTGGGCAAGTCACAATCTCAGTTGGTCTTGATTTTCTCAATGTACAGTTAGGGAGTTGAATTAAATATCTTTTAAGCAACTTTCTACTCTAATTGTAACATTTTGTGATTATGAGAATGAAAAATCTAATTTTTTAATTGATTCTGTTCCTTAATGCAATGGGGTTTGGGAATCTGCTATCTCAGAGCTAGAGAACCAGGAAGACTAGAGATGACTCTATAGCTCTGGAGGAGAACATGAGGTAGATGACTTTACATAGCCCTCCCTCACCTAAATCCAACTCACTTGCATTCTATGGCATCACCTCTCTGATATTAAGATCCTCTTCAAGAAGGAAGGACAAATGATAATAATATTCATATCTATCTATCTATCTATCTACGTATATCAAAGAGAGATTCAGAGACAAACAGATTCATAGCTTGGTGATTCAGTGATATAGACAATTTATGCAATATGCTGGGAAATTTGAGAACAATTCATCTTATATAGTTCACCCTGTGTCCAAATTAGTCTTTCCTTTATGATGTATGCAAAGTCAGATTAAATATTTTGCATGTTGTTTGAAGCAGGGGAAAAGTACTTTCCAGTAGAAATAACCCAGGAAAACTAATCTGGCAAAAAGATCAACCAGGAATTTAGCTTCCACAAAACTGAAAAAGTTATTTTGTGCAAAAATTCAAATTCTATTCAAAACTATTCAAAAGTTTTCTAGGAATTGATAGAGTCAATGCCTATTTTCAATCCATTCCAGGTTTAGGATTTTGCATTTCCCCCACTATCATTTTTAACATGCACTTGTTACCATGGATTTTTAAAATGCTAAAACATTGAAAGTAATTGATTCTTGCCCTCTACCCCCCTTTTTAACTATAATCTTTATTATTCATACTTATGTTTGGGTGATTTGTATTCCTCTTGGAGTAACAAAACTCTTACTGTAATTCTCTTGGCCAAAAAAAAAAATGCTTCATTTTTCACTACAATCTTTGGGGGAGGAGAAATGAAGTAGACCCTAATTTCCCTTCAGTGTTTTTATAATTTCCTTTGATTTAGCAGAAAAGCTTATATTTTTGGTAATTAATTTCATAAGGCATGCTAATTTGATCTTTCAGATGAAATAGATATGTTGATTTTTATATATTTTAATCCATCTACATTGAGTTTTATTTAACTATTCCTTGCTACAAAAAACCTTTTATTATAAGTCTTTGTGATAATACATTTATTCCAAACTATGTTTATTGAGTTATTCATTTAAAACAAAAGAAAACAAATAAGCAAAAAAAAAAAAAACCCAAACCAACTGACAAAAACCACCTTTATTCTATAGTCAGTACAAAGGGCCCCAGCCATCCCCTAATATAATGAAAATCAGCACCTAGCAGATAGTTTAAGAAATACAGGCAGAATTGTTTCAGTATTGATCTGGGAAGAGCTCTCCCCCCTCAACACTCCATTTTCTGCCTTAAGAAATACCCTGTCCACTTGGAAACACACATTTCTCCTTATTTTTACTTCTATAATACATCTTTCTTGGACACATTCTACGACATATGTCCTAGAATTTAATTCTTAGGTGGCATGCTTATCAAATTTTTAGGTGAAACTTGTAGTTTGGAGGGATAGCTAGATAAAATCTGGGCCTCAAAAAAACTAAAAGATTGGGTTGAATCTCGTGAAAAGGAATTCAAGAATAAGTGCGAAATGATGACTGTGTGTTTACATCAGGCAATTACAAGTAAAAGAAAGGATAAACATGTCTAGACAGTGGTTTGTCTGAAAAAGAGCTAGGGGTTTTATTGGATTGCAAGTGCAATATTAGGGGCAATTAGGTGATGTAGCAGATAGAATGCTGGACCTGGAGTCAGGAACTCATCTTCCTGAGTCCAAATCTGACCCCAGATACTTACTAGCTGTGTGGCACTAAACAAATCACTTTACCCTGTTTGTCTCAACTCCTTTATTTGTAAAAAAATGAACTAGAGAAGAAATTGGTAAACCATTGTAGTATATTTGCCAAGAAAATCCCAAATGGGATCACAAAGAGCCAGACATGATTGAAAGAAGTGAACTACAACAAAAACAAAAGCATATTTAAACTGTGTGTGCCTCTTCATGACCCATTTGGGTTTTTTTGTGGCAGAGATGCTGGAATGCTTTGCCAATTCTCTCTCTGGCTCATTTTTACAGATGAAGAAACTAAGGAAAGCTGGATTATATGACTTGCCCAGGGTCACCCAGATACTAAGTGTCTGAGGTTGGATGACAATTCGTAAAGATGAATCTTCCTGTCTTCAGGCTTGATGCTCTATTCATTGTTCCACCCAGTATATATACATGTACCATTTTTCTATCTGTAGAGTGAGGAGTTGGAACACTATGATTCCTTTCAGTTTTGAACTTCTCTGCTTCTCTTTTGGAATAGGCGTGTTTGAGTCTATGTTTGACTTCACAAAAGCTAACACAGATGCCAGTTTTCTAGAGCTTCTTCATTATTTAATTAACATGGCACTTATTCTGTCAATATTTGTTACAATGAAAAAGTATAAGTATGCTTATGACTCTCAAGTAAAGATGATTCATTCTTGGTGGTTACATACAAGTGATCATTTCTTTCTTTCTCTTCCCCTTCCCCCTCTTCTTCCTCCTCTTCCTTATTTTCTTCTTCTTTCTCCTCTTCCTCCTCCTCTTCTTTCTCTTCCTAATCTTATTGTTGCTTTTCTTCTTTTTCTCCCCCTCTTCTTCTTCCTGCTCCTCCATTTCCTTTTCCTCCTCCTCCTATGTATGCCAAGAGTGTTAAATAGAGAAAGGGCAACAGAAATGTAAGTGCAATCAGAGAGGGATATTGGCTTCCAAAAACACTCTGCTGGGTCCTTAACAATCTACCATTTTGAGAATATAATGGAAAGTAGAAAAATAACTCACTGGCCATTAATGAATGAGACCAAGTCCAGGGAGTTAGGAGAGACTGGCTGGAAACCTGTTTCTGACATTTACTCTGTGACCTCATAAAAATATTCAAATTCTATGGGGTTCAGCTTCTTCATCAGTAAAATAAGGAGTTTGAGACAATTTTCAGATGAAGAAAATGAAACTATTTCTAGTCACATGAAAAGGTGCTCCAAATCACTATTGATCAGAGAAATGCAAATTAAGACAACTCTGAGATACCACTACACAC
>JAJPUD010000136.1:269883-280003 GCA_023553655.1 Myrmecobius fasciatus
AGAGGCCTGAGGGAACTGAGTGAGAACCACAACACAGCATTTTAATGCTTTCTGTGAATATTTCCCTGCATTTTGTTTTCCTTCTTAGGTTGGTTTTTTTTTTCTCTCTTTCTAGATCTGATGTTTCTTGTGCAGTAAGATAACTGTATAGATATGTATACATATATTGGATTTGTCATATAATTTAACATATTTAGCATGTATTAGGTTACCTGTCATCTAGGGGCACGGGGTGGGGGGAAGGAGGGAAAAAGCTTGGAAGAAAAAAAAAGTTTTGCAAAGGTCGATGTAGAAAAATCATATGTTTTATAAATAAAAAGCTTTAAAAAAAGTAAAATAAGGAGTTTGGATCTGATAACATTTAAGGTTACTTCTAAATATAAATCTATAAGTCTATGATATAGATCATATTATTATTAGGTAATTGATATTGGAAGTGAAACAAAAATTTTATTTTACTTAATTCCAAACATTAAATTCTGTCCTTCACCCTCCCTTGATGGAGGGACTGTTAAACACTGAAATAACTAAAAAGAAGGGAGCAAAATGAAGGAAAACTCAAGAGAACTAATTACATCAACTTCTTCACCTGCAAAATGAAATGGACAATCTCTGTGGGCTCTTCCAACTCCAACACACTCATTTTCTCATTTACAAACTGAATAATCAGCCAGGGGATAAATAATCAAAAGTGTTTTCTTCTGGTTCCTCATAGTAAAATAAATATTATAATAAGAATAAAATCCATAATGCACAGGATGGGATGTCAGCAGGCTTGGCAGTATATCCTAAATAATTTTCATCTCTAGTAAAAAGATTCAGAGGAAGTTAATATTAACAATTCAGCTCAATTCAGGAAATACTTACTAAGTGTCTACTATGCAAAGGTCCTCTGGTAGCAACTCTGTTTTCTTGAAACCACATTTAAAAAAATAAGTATGTAATGAATGAAAAGTGTTTACAGTGGGAAAAAATACAACATGTTCCTTTAAACAATTAAAAATAATTTTATTGATAATTTCACTTTGTTTACCTAGCAAATAAGCACATAGCAACTACAACAGTGGACACTTTAAGTGACCATAAAAAGCAAAATATATATTGTGTTATATATATATGTATATATATATAGTTATTTTACATGGTTCTATACAACTTTATAAAGAAAACATTTGTTTATTTTCAGTTAGCTACAGAGTCCCCTTACTAAGCCATAGGTTGTGTGCCTTCAGACATGCAATTTGCTGATATTCAGTGGGGTATGAGCCACAAATTAAGTAATACTGACATATTAGCAGGACATGACAAAGATTAGAAATATTTAAAATTTGTAAGCTGCCATATAAATGCTACTTTGGGGGGCCAATATTGTATTACATAGTTCTTGATGGTGGGGAATAAAGTTTTTTAGCTTAAGCATAACTTGGTAATTATTACATGGATCAAGTAGCACCTTTCTGAACTTAGTTTCAGCAAAACCAAGAAGTGATCAATGCTTTTCCCCCCAGCCTCTATTATTACTTTGAAAATATCAAACTAGCTTTTTCAGAAATTATTGGATATGATTATATTCTTAAAAGCAGTGCATATACTCTTTGTGTTTGCAATTTCCAGGTTTGGCAAAATTCTTGTGCAATGGAGTTTAAGTCATGAATCACAGGGTATGAAAATGTAGCCATGCCCAAGGATGCTTCACTTAGCAAGAAATTAGTGCAGATAAATGAAAATGGGTTACATAGCAGTAAAACACTCCTGCTGTGATTTAAATATAAACAAAAATATGTAATGAACTTTTGAAAATAATACTGACCAATGAGTAGTTTAGAATTCACTGTTTACCTCTTTTAAGGCACTGAATGTATTTTTATGATGATATGAGCTCAAAGCAGTGGCTGTTAATAGACAGGACCCATTGTGTGATATACAAATAGTATGCACATGGCATGTGAATTACTCACATGGTGTTATTGTCATTTCTTCTTGGCCACATTGTCAGTTTTTGGTTTAGTTTATCATCAGTTTAGAAGCTGGCAGGAAGCTACATTGGTAGCTTATTTCCTACATGTGGTCCTGGTTACCAAAAAAAAATTCTGTGATATTTTAGGAGTAAAAGGCAAAGCTCTTGGTTCCAATTCATTCCTGCAGGAACTCTGAGAACATTCAATATGCTGTAATTGAATTAGGATCTCCTGTATTTGTATCCACAGTACAATAAAAACTTCAGACTGAGTGGGAATCTGTACCTTTTAGTTTTCCTCCCATTCTACCTAATTTCTTTTTTTTTCTCT
Organism: Myrmecobius fasciatus; assembly: GCA_023553655.1. Lineage (NCBI taxonomy): Eukaryota > Metazoa > Chordata > Mammalia > Dasyuromorphia > Myrmecobiidae > Myrmecobius > Myrmecobius fasciatus. The sequence continues at coordinate 272,172 of JAJPUD010000136.1, forward strand.
TTCCTTCTCTCCTTTTCTCTTGCTCATGTGGATATAGCAATTTAATGCTGTTTCTAACTAAGGCACTTTGCAGAGGAGATGAAAAATTTGGTGAGAATAAGAAAAGTCTGAGCCTTTAAAGTTTTTAGAAGTATTTTTTGTTTGTAATGGTAGTAAAGCAGAATATCACTATACATATTCTTTTGATGGCTAAATTTTGAGGAAAAATAGGAAAATACTTGAAAGCTACTAATTGCTCTGTGGGGAGAAGGTAAATAAATGACTGATTAGAGTTTCAAATCCATTTATAGAATATACCTAGGAATTACTTAATTAGGACTATGGGACTATGTGGAGCATGGAGCTGTCTCATTTGCCATATGTATACTTCTCCAGACAATTCACCTTATGTTTTCTACTAGCATCTCTCTTGTTTAAGGAAAGTCATAGGGACCTGCCATTAATTAAGTAATCAACATGTAGTTATACACCATGTAAATATTTATAGAACTCTAAATTAATCAAATGTAGCCATAAACCACAGCTATGAAAGTGTAAGAATCTTCTAAAAACAATCATAATCATCCTGGCAAGAATCTTAGATAGTTTTTTTTTCCTTTAAAGAGAATACTAAGTAGGTAAGAGTTCTCAAAGAATTCAATTCCAATAACAGTACAAATCTTCCCTATTTCTCCTTGCTACATTTGATTCCATCTGCTCTATTTAAGGAATTTGAATTCATTTTGAGCCTATCACTTTGATGGCATTTTCTGAGTCTACCTTGGGATTATTCAAGTATGCCTTTAATCTTGAACAAAAGAAAACAGCTAAACTTACTTTCACATATTTTCACCTTCTGTATCTAATAATGATCTGTCTATCCAGTAGTGTAACACTTGTAATAAAAAAAAAGCAAAAATAAACCCAACAACAACTGTTTTTTCTTTTTAGGATTTTTAAAAGTCCTTATTGAATCACTTCATACATCTGTCCTATTTGGTTAAGTCTATGCTTTTGTATCCTGTGTTGGATTCACATCAATTAGAAAATAACCTCTTCACTGAACACTCTGTGTGAATTCATGCTGAATAAAAAGGCATATTAATGTACAGGAAGTTATTTAAAACTACACTGAAGTGCTAACTTCAAAGATTTTAAGTGCTGTGACAATGAGGTTTTCTTTCTTTTCTCTCTACTTTCCTTCATGTACTGTAAACAACTAAGAATACCATGAAGAATTATTTGTGTTAAGAAAATAATCACTTTCTCACTATTTTTTGTGCAAACACAAAACTATTACTCCAAATGCCCCATTGCCTTAATCATAACAATTTTGTCCAAAATGAAGGAACTGCAGTTCAATGACTCCACCATTCTTCTTTCATGATGAACTGTATTTATTACTGGAGCGGAAGTTGTCATATCCATGATCATTTGCTTTGAACTTTAAGCAGGACTGCTTTTCCTCCAGGGACTGTTTTTCCTCAAAAGATTGGCACCAGCAACACAAGCATGACTGTCCAAAATGAAAATAAATTATTATCATACGCTTATGCAAGTCAAATATCAGAAGATCTGTGTATACTGTGCTGCTCTTTCTATCTTTAACAGAAAATTCAAAGACCACTTAATTTTTTTTTTCGTGGCCAGGAGTTTGTGGCAGACCTTAAAAAGTAATCATAGCAGACATTCACCATCCCACCCCACCTCTATTTTTTATTTTATTTACAAAGTGTTATTTTTCCTCAGAACACATTTTAAATAAGATTGTGGAAGGATCAGAAAGAAATAGTTGGAAGAGAAGTGGAAACCTTAAAAATTTCCCTAAGAATCAATTTCCTCATCTGTAATCAAAGGGGTTTTATTCTTGTTAGCCTTTCTGCTACTATCTTTTTATGATTATGGAAAGAAGATAAGACTTAATAAATTGACTTTGACTTAATAAAAGTAGAATATTTCATAAGTAGGACGATATATATGTAAAATGCATGAGCAGTTATTGTATGAAAGCAAAGAAGGTACTTTTTTTATTATTTATGTTGTTTTTGCCTAGAAACACTTGATTTAGAGAATATACAATGATTATGAATAGCACAGATAAAACAGGAAATTTATTTCTATCAAATTTCTTTTGGATGACTTGCTGAGATTATTCAAATATTGTAAGTCTATTTAAGAGTGGTGAAATTTAATTGCGTTGAAATACTTCCCTAATTTAATTAGCTAAAATTCCTCTATTTTGCTAGACCATGTAACTGAAACCTGGAAATATTAATCTCTACCCACTTGTGTGTTGTTGCAAAGATGGTCCCTCAGAAAAACTAAATGTTTCAGTTAGGTTCTCAAAGATGGGTGATTATATAGAAAGAATCAGACTCAGTAGAAAAAAAGGACACTATGTAACTAATTCCTGGTTCTGGTGCTTTGGGTCCTAATTCTACTTTGCCAACTCTGTCAGAGTTACATATCCACATGTGAAATACTTGTGGATTTTAATGGCACTTCTAAATATAGAAGAGATTAGCTGGTTTGGAGAGAATGGAAGAGAACATGATTAGAACATGACTTTTGTAAATAAAAGCCCTAATGTGTTTTTATAACAAAAATCAATCCTAATCCTCTAAATTTTAGAGTTCTCTGTTGGAAAAAAAATAATGAATTTATAGGCCCTATTTTTTAGATCAGAAAGAATAATTTCCTTACCTTAAAGCAGTTTTTGAATCTTTTGCTCACCAAATATAGAGCTATTGGATTAATACAGGAATTCAGGGAAGCCATGTTGATACCAATGTAGTCCAGGACCAACAGAAAGCTGCAAAAAAAAAAAAAAAAAAAAAAAAAAGAAAAGAAAAGAAAAGAAAACCCAAAGCATGTCAGTCAGTGATAAGTATTGCTAACCAATATGTTCAACAAATTGATGATAAATATTTTTAAGAAAAAAAAAGGTTTTACTCAGAAATAAATTTAATTTTCTATTGGCCTTCATTCTTCTTCATAGCTCTTATTTCTTACAATCCTTTCCTTTGAAAGTGCTATGACCCCTCTAAGCTAAAAAAGGATTTATGGAAAATGAAGGAGAATCAAGTCTGGTAGATTTAATCTTAACTTTTTTTTTGTTGTTGGTATTATTGATCTGCTATACCTCTCTATTCTGGGAATTCCCTCCATTCTTACTCATCTTCTCTTAAATGGGACAGAAGCTGAATACTAGGATGTTTTTATGCTTTCTTTCAGTCAGGAATGCAGAAAGGCACCCTTTCTTTCTATCAAAGTCACTATTCAGCAAGTCATACTCCCAAATAGCACTTAATCAGTCAGGCTCTTTCTATATAACATTCTTACCTCAGAAGTTCACATCTGTTGGGATCATGTATATCATAGATAGTGAGCTTCAGAATCCTGCTGAGGTGAAGAGGAAGCCAGCATAGAGCAAATACCAGCACCAGACAAAAAACTGTTTTGGCCACTTCACGTCTCTGAAAGGAAAGGAGAACCAATCTTTAGGTGGGGTTTAGTATCATCACCAGAAATGCTTTCCTAAAAATAAAATAGTTGAGTTAGATATACTCAAAAAGAACAAACACTGAAAGACATTTAGGATAATGAGTTTTAAGTCAAATAACTATTCTAAATTAGAGTTAAAGGAATAGAACATCAGTTTGGAAATTCAATATTGGTTCTACCCAAGTCCTTTGAGGATAGGAATTCCATGTGTGGGGCTCAGGAATCTTAAGGATTCTGTAGATAGACTCAGGAATTCCAGGAACTTGGACGGGACAAGGTACATCTTTATTTTCACTGATCTTTTATTGAGATTTAGCATTTGGTTTAATTACTTAAAAACATTTTTGAGTAAAGGGATCCATGATGAAAAAAAGGGGGGTTATAACACATGTTTTAAAATATGAAACACCCTTTAAAATCAGGAGTTCTTTACCTGAAGTCTATAGACTGATTTTGGATATATTTAATGTGCTCCATGAATTTGGATGGGAAAAAGAAAAATCATATTGCTATTTTTATTAACATTTTGTTTCCTTTGTAATATTATGTATTTTGAGAATTTCAAAATATTATTCAGATATGATACAAAAAAGATTAAGAACCCTTGTGCTAGATTTTTTCAGCTGTGTTGGACTCTGACTCATTCCATTTAGAACTTTCTTGGTAGATATATTGTAGTTATTTGACATTTTCATCTCCAGGTCATTTTACAGATGAGGAAACTGAGGCAAACAGGGTTAAGTGATTTGCCCAGGGTCACAGAAGTAGTATTTAAATGTAGATTTGAACTCAGGTCTTCTTGATTCCAAACCCAGTGCTCCATCCACCATGCCATTTAGCTGTCCTTGTACTAGTTCAAAGCTTTAAATTTAAACTGCATAGGATCATAGATTATAAAGATAAAAGCAAGTGCTAGATGGGAGGGATAATTTTGATGTATTAAAATAAGAATAAGAATTTCACATGAAACAGTTTTTGTTTTCTTACCTGCTTTAAGTGGTCATTTAAAGCAATTTGCATACCACTTTTCTTCCTCAACATTTCACAGGTCATCAAAGTATAGAAAAATGCTGTGATGGCCAAAGGCAAGCAGAAATAAAAGCTAAACAGCCACCAATCCTTAACTGACTTATAAAACTAGAAGGAACAAAAGGAACATTATTAATAGCAAAATCAAATCCACTTTTTAAGAAATTCTGTTATACAAAAATTTGAAGTTGTAAAATCAATAAATTCAGTCAGTGAATTCTGAGACCATGTTATAATATCAAATAGGATCCTGAGACATAGAGCTGGAAGGGACTTTGACATAATTTAGTCCAACCCTTTCTTTTTACAATTGAGAAAACAAACTCAGATAGATGAAGGGATTTGTCTAGGATTATGCTGTGGCAACTTTGGGGACTTGGTATCAGCAGAGATCTGGATTTGCATTCCACATTCACTGAGTGATCAAGGAAATCAATTAGCCTCTTAGCCTCAGTTTCCTCATCTGTAAAATGGGGTCAATGATATTTACAAAGCTCTGTTCACAGATTGTGGTAAAGGAAGTACTATTTAACCTCAATCAAGTCTGAAATCTATAAGATCAAGCCCCTCACAAAAAGTCATTCTGTTTTATGACTTCTTCCTCTTGTCCCTTTTTTGAACTGTCTTCAAAAGAGATTTTTTTTTCTTTAACTAGTACCATTTTCAGCATTTTCAGGGGGAGGATTTAAAAAACAAACAAAAAATCCCATAAGGTATGAGTACTTTTTTTTTTATTAAAGTTTTTATTTTTCAAAACATATGCACAGAAAATTCTGCAACATTAGCCCTTGCAAAATCTTGTGTTCCAGTTTTTCTCCCCTTTCTCCCACCTCCCTCCCCTAGATGGCAAGTAGTCCAATATATGTTAAACATGCTAGAAATATATGTTAAATCCAATATATGTATTCATATTTATACAATTATCTTGCCATACAAGAAAAATCCAATCAAACCAGAAAAGAAAATGATGAAGAAAATAAAATGCAAGCAAACAACAAAAAGAATGAGAATGCTATGTTGTGAATCACACTCAGTTCCCACAGTCCTCTCTCTGGGTGTAGATGGATCTTTTGATCACAAGACCATCGGAACTAATCTGAATCATTTCATTGTTGAAGAGAGCCACGTACATCAGAATTGACCATCATATAATATTTCTGTTGCTGTGTACAATAATCTCCTGGTTCTGCTCATTTAATTTGCATTTCATGTAAGTCTCTCCAGGTCTCTCTGAAATTATCCTGCTTATCATTTCTTATATAACAATAATATTCCATAGTACTTATATATCATAACCTATTCAATCATTCTCCAACTGATGGGTATCCACTCAGTTTCCAATTTCTTGCCCCTATAAAAAGGGATGACACAAACATTTTTGCATATGTGGGTCCCTTTCCCTCCTTTAAGATCTCTTTAGGATATAAGCCCAGTAGAAAAACTGCTGGGTCAAAGGGTATGCACAATTTGATAACTCTTTGGGCATAGTTCCAAATTGTTCCATGAGTACTTTCTTTCAATGAGAAAAGGGAACAAAGTACCATTGCTTTCTCCAATTGTCCATACTTTTATCCTTTGCGAAAGACTAATAATTTATTTTCTACAAAGAAACAACAAAAGGGAAATCGTATTACGGGTCTTTATATCATAATAGTTTCCCATATATGACACTGAGAGTCAGAGGACTTAAGACTTGATACTTGGCATCAGGAGTCAGTCACATATCTTTACCAAAGTGTTCTTTTAATAAAGAAAAAAAAGCGATTTTACTTAATTTTTTAGTTTTAGCTTTGGGGATGAAATTTAAAAAAGAGCAGGTAGACATATTACCAACCAGAAACCTTCATTATTAAGGTTGGATTCAGAACCCAAATATTCTCTTTATTTGCTTTCTCTGATTCAGCTTTAATGTTGGCTGCACAACATTTCCTTGTGTCAATCATTTGTCTGAATAGAAAAGCCACATTTAAACCTAATAAATTTCAGTTTCACTAGTTTTAGAAGTGGTCAGAGATATATGACCTATGCTCTGTGTTAGTCCCTGGAATTCTCTTGAAAAATACATTTGCAGTCTGATGATCTGGTTTCCAAATGCAGCTTTCTTATTTACCAACTCTGTAACTTAGGTCAAGCCATTTTGTGCCACAGTTTCCTTATCTGTAACATGGGTTTGGACTCATTAATCTCTACTATCCCTTCCAGCTCTAAGTTCTTTTAACTATAGATGTGCTGGGCCACTGTATGGCACATTTTGTTGCAATTATGATGCAAGCCATAATCTATTATGAAGTACTGTAGTAATCTTGTTTTGAAAATGGGGCACGAGTGGTGGTAGTTGCATTGGGAAACAAAACAGGTAAACACTGATGGAACAAGCATAGTTTTATAAAACATTTATCTTATTTACCTGTGTAAAGGGAGTTTTCTGATGAGGAAGAAGCAAGCAGATTCGAAGGTACTTTCCTTTATATTCCATAGTAATCATATCAAAAGCAATAGCTTCAGGGACAGCCAGAACAACTGAAACAACCCAAATTAAAACAATTTCCACTGCAGTCCATTTGGGCACTCCAATTCCTTTAATTCGGCTCCAAGAAGCAACAGCTCGATACCTTAGGATCAACAAAAGGAACACATTAAAGCTATGAGAGACTGATCATATTTAGCAAAACAGTCTTTTAAACCTCTATCTCCATTTCAACTAGTAATTGAGCATTTACAGTATTGTTAGCTTAGATAGAAGATCTCACCTGTCAATACTTAGAGCACATAAACTGAGTACTGTGATGCCCACAGAGGCCTTCTGAATGAAAGGGACCAGCTTGCACATTTCAACTCCAAAGGGCCAATCCTCTGCGAGCAGCTGCATTGAGAAAATATAAAGCTAGGTTATATATAATTTCGTAAGGTGCCTTTTGAACTTAATTTGCTTCAATACGTAGCAAAGCCTTTTTCTTTCCAATGTATTTAATATACAAGTGGACATCAGAAACTCAGGTACTTATTTATTCTTCTGATGGAATAGCCTTTGAAAATCACTGCAGCACAATATATGGAAAAGGGGACTGTATAGAGAAAAATGAAAATTCAGCTTGTTTATCACTTTGGGGAATTAGTTATGAATATACCCTTAGTTCATTTTCAAGATCTAAACAACAAGTATCCTTTCTTAAAAGTGGTCAAGATTATCACTGTCCTCATGAATAATGAAGGTTAAGATAAAACAAGATAAATCTGTCAAAATTTATATAAATGGGCCTCTCTCTTTCTGTGTGTGTGTGTGTGTGTGTGTGTGTGTGTGTGTGTGTGTGTGTGTGTGT
>JAJPUD010000136.1:280013-392128 GCA_023553655.1 Myrmecobius fasciatus
TGTGTGTGTGTGTGTGTGTGTGTGTGTGTGTGTGTGTGTGTGTGTGTAGAGGCAGTTAATTGGCTCAGTGGATAGAATTCTGGGCATGGAAAAAGGGAGACCTGAGTTCAAATCCTGTTTTAGATATTTAATAGCTATTACTAGGCAAGTTACTTAGTCACTGTTTAACTTAATCCACTGGAGAAGGAAATGATAAACCCCTCCAATATCTTTGTCAAGAAAATCCCAGGGACAGTATGGTCCATGGTGTCATGAAGAGTCAGACACAACTGAATGCTTGAACAATAAAAGCAAGCATACATATACACATATGTATATTTATTTTTTATCTATCAAACCATATCTCTGTCTTTATCTATCCATTTATTTACTTAGAGAGAGAAAAAGAGAGAGGGAGGAAGGAAGAAGGGAGGGAGGGGAGAGAGGGAAGGAGAGAAGAAAGAGAAAATGTGGGAAAAGTGTGTGAGAGAGAGAGGGCAGACATTGGAATAAAAGGAAAGAGCAAAATCTGAGTTCAGGTCTGATTTCTTACACATTTGGCCATAGGCAAGCAATTTTATTTCTTAATGACTCCAGATTGTAACCTGTAAAGCAGTTACTAATCTGTATTGACAGATAGCAGGCTTCCTCACTGAGAAATCCCTAAAGCCACACCAATGTTTTATCCAAATATCATCATTTTCTCCTCCTCCTCCTCCTCCTCCTCCTCCTCCTCCTCCTCTGCCTCCTCTATTTCTCTCTAATTTGTCTCTCCAATTCTCTCCCTGCCTTTCCCTTTTCTCTTTCTCTCTTTCTCCCTCTTTCTCTTTCTGTCTCTCTTTCTCCCTCTCCTCTCCATTTCTCAATTATAAGTAGAAAGAAAATTAAAAATACATGGATTTATCATGTTTAGGGCAAACAAAAGAATTTTCTTTGGGACAACTGGGTAAGTATCAGACACTGGCAATGAATCATTTTAGGTGAACATCTGGATTAAATATTCATGGGGTTTCAATACAAAGGGAACTATTTCCAGGCTCTGATTTTTTTAAATTAAAAAATAACTATTCCTTCACCCTCACCAAAGAAAGAAAGAAAATTTTCTTTGGAAATATTGTGTCTAGGTCTTATGTTATTTTCCCCAATGCAGCATTTTCTTGTGGTGTTGTTTTAATTTAGATTTTTTTTTCAATTTATAAAAATCCACCTCTCTTTGCCACCTCCCCAACATATGGAAAAAGCTTACAAGAAATATGCATAGTTAAGTAAAATAAATTTCCACTAACTAATGAACCAGATCCCCTGAATTTTTCAAGGTTGGATGAATGACATTATATTCAATACTTAGTCTGATGGTAGTAAATGAAGTTTTTTGATCATACTTAAGTGAGTAAAAACTGAACTAGTTTTACTTCTGGGAAAGAAAGGGAAAAAAAGAAAGAAACATTTATAACACACTTAGTAGGTATCAGGTACTATACTAAGATGCATTACAAATATGATTTTATTTGAATCTTGCAGCAATCTGGGAGGTGTGTGATATTATTCCCATATTACAGTTGAGAAAACTGAGGCAGACAGAGGATCATAAAACTAATAAGTATTTTAAGATGGATTTAAATTGAGGAATCCCTGACTCCAGGTCTAGAGCACAATCCACTGCACCATCTATCTGCCTCTAATTTTATTTCTAGGCTGGAACTGGTTTGTTGCTATTAAGATTTGATGTGAGGCAAATACAAGTTGCTCTTCACCTGCTTGTTTAGAGACAATTCAATCCAACATCCTTGTTTTACTTAGAGGAAATAAACTTCAAATCACTAATAAAGGGTCTGTTAGACCCCATATCTTGTGATTTCATAGATGTAGGGTCACTAGATGATTCGGTAGATAGAGTGCTGGCCCTGGGATCGAGCAAGCTGATTTCAAATATTGCCTTATTTACTAGCTGTGTGACTCTGTGCAAGTCACTTAACCTTGTTTGCTTCAGTTTCCACATCTGTGAAATGAGCTGGAGAAGAAAATGGCAAACGACTTCAGTGTTTTTGCTAAGAAAATTCCAAATGGATCACAAAGAGTTGTACACAACTGAAAAACATGAACAAACAAACGATACTTAAGGTAAAGAAATTCCCTGTACTAATTAATGCAGATGACAAACTGTTCTGCAATTTAGAACCTGAGAGAATCATCTAGGGCCACTTAAAGCTTTGGTGACTTGATTTGGGTTACATAGTTAAGATGGGGACAGGATTGAACCTGGATTCCTCTGAACTTAAAGTTAACCCTCTCCATTCAACCTTGCCCTAAATATATGCTTGACAAGTTTGTTCAATTAAATTAGACTGGACCCTAAATATAAGGTCTTCTTTGAAGAAGCATTAAAAAAAGAGAGAGACTGCTTTCTACAAAGTTCTCTAACAAACAGAAACATTAGGATTAGACAAAGCTTTAAAAACAAATAGGTTTGTGTCTAGAGGATGCTGAACTCTCCAGATGCAAGTTTACACACATACATATATACAAGTGTATGTATATATGCATATATATTTATGTATGTACATATATATGTATAACATATATATATACATACAAAATATCTGGATGTCCAAATCCAAAAATTTTATTTCCTCTCCAAATAATCTCCAATAAATATGGATGTTGTAATGATTTGTGAGCAAATACCCTCAATAGAGAATTCAAATATAAGTAAGATATTGGATGGAAACAATCCAGTCTTGTGAAAAAAGGCTCAATTAGCTGAATTGAGATCTTATTTCAAGGCTGAATTGGTCTGGGTTGGTATTCTTTCAGGGATGCTATTTTCTTTGGCTGAGCAAGAAGTTGGATTATTGCTCTTTGCACCAGCTGGAGGACTATATCACAACCTCTGATCTAAAAGTATCATAGTGAAAAAAGCAAACTAAAAATTTTAACACTTTCACTACAATTCAACTTAGTAACAATAGGTAACAACATCATAGTTCTCTAGTATCCTTTTCCTATGGAAAAAGCCTAAAGTCTTTCTAGCTGGTAAACTCTTAATCTGCTAAACTTCAACAGGATCCTGTATTCCAGAACCTCTTCTTGTACCCACTCACTTTATCTTCAAACTCATATACACCAAATAATGCTAGAAGATCAGAATTGAGTAAACCTTACTACAATGTTCTGTTATTGTTTTGTTGTTTTCAGTCACATCTGATTCTTTGTGGAGTTCCCTTGGCAAAGATACTAGAGTGGTTTGCCATTTCCTTTTCTAGATCATTTTACAAATGAAGAAACTTAGAAAAGCAGAGTTAGGTGACTCACCAAGGGTCACACATCTAGTGTCTGAAGCAAGATTTGAATTCATGTCTCCTTAACTCTAAGGCCAGAAGTCTATCCACTATACTACCTAGCTGCCCTCTTCCCTTTAGGGAATTTTTTTTTTTTTAATTTTGTTTTGTTTTGTTTTGTTTGTTTATTGGTGAGGCAATTGGAGTTATGTGACTTGCCTAAGATTAAGTGTCAGAGACTGGATTTTGAATTCATGTCCTCTTGACTTCAGAGTTGGTGCTCTATTCATTACACCATTAGCTGCCCCAAGAATTAGTGTGGCATAGTTGATACAGAGTTTGCCCCAAAGCAAAAAGTCCTGGGTTCAAGTCCCACTTTTGCCCCTTAAAAATCATAATTTCTCAAAGTTCCAGTCAACTTCCAAGAAATGAATTTGGGAAAAGATTTTGACTTTTGTACAGGCAATCTTTTACTTGGGAATTTGCTAAATCACTCATTTAATCCCTAGCTTTTCTTTCCTATCTATCAGTAACTGGAAAATGTTTGAACTCCCTGAAAAGTTCCCTTGCCTAATCTGACAGCATATCTGCCAGTGTTCATGCCTCTTGGGATAAAGGTCTGGGACAGTAGAAGCTTTGGATTATATCAATGCTAATAATATGTTTAAGATGTAGATGACTCCTAAATTGAGTTAAATATCCTTTCAAGATAAAGGACTGAGTGATCTGTCAAGATGTCACATATACAACTTATAAGAGTTCCCTAAAATATAATAGGAAATGGCATTCATCTCCTAGGTTATATTGGTGACCAGAACCAACTTCTTCCACCTTCCACTGACCAGAAGATGATGATTCCTAGGACTTGGTGATTTCTCCTAGCTATATTTTAGTGCTCTGAGGACCAATGTTTCAAGAAAGGTGAGCAATAGCCCTCTCACCCCAACTTTTATTTTCAAAAGATCTTGAAGATATTCGATTCCTTTTTTTCCCCTCAACCCTGGGAAGAAACTATTCTGTTTCCTTATTTCTCAGGTGGAAATGATAATGATTCTCACTGCTCATTTTTTCTCTCACTATTCATTCAATGGAAATATTCACCAACAGTTATAAAATCTTCTGAAACATTCGAATACCTTAAGTTTATATGAGTGGGGGAAAGATTGATTTAAAGCATAAAAATTACAAAATAATATCTTACATTTATATAACCCTTTTAAGATTTATTAAACAATTTTTTTGAGAATAATCCAGTGAAATAGGTAATTTGAAGTAGGGATACCATCCCCGTTTTGAAGATAAAGAAACTGAGGTTCAGGGAAATGTGTCAGAAATTGCCCATGTTAATAAGTTAGTAAGAATTAGAGCTGAATTTTGAACTCAGATCTCCTGATTAAATGTTTTACACTTTCCAGAAAAGGTTTATACAATTATGGATTTAGAGTTGGAAGTATTCTTTAAGAATCATCTAGTCTAGTTGTCTCATTTTATAGAAGAAACTGAGGCACAGAGAAGTTAAATGTCTTGGCACATAGATATTAAGTAGAAAATCCAGGATTTATTCTCAGATCTTCTGATTGCCTATCCAGAATTCTTTCCATTTCATAACAAAGCCTTGATTATCTGAAGGTTTTCTAAATGGTGTAAAGTACTAGTACAATTCTGTGTTTAGTCATGTGAAGCAAATCTGGATACTCCCAAAGCTAAGTTTAAATAGGTATTTGAGCTAGAACAATTCACTGATACCATCCATATATTGAGACACATCTGTTTCCAACCGAATAAGCTCTTTAGCCATTATCTATTGTACTTATATAGTCTAGGAGTTGGGCAGCACAGTGTTGGTTAAACTTGATATGGTCCATGGCCATATGGATAGAACATGTTATACTTGTTTTTCCTTAAAGTTAATGTAGTTCTTAAAACTTTTTTTCATGTGCTAAGATCCCCAAAGAAGAACAGATAAATAGCAACAAATTAGGAATTCTCTATTAATCTCAGGGTGCTGAATTCTTCTAACATTGAAATTGGAAATGTTGCTGCTTTGCTCCAGAAAGGAAGAATGCTCACATAATTTTTTTTTAAAGTTCTGCATGATATTATTAAAACTATTAATCTTTAATGATACTTAATATAAATATTGTATAATTTTCTATTCTTCTGCAACGGATTCTACCACGAGTTCAACAATGACTCACAAATTCAGATTTCTTTTCTTTTTCTTTTTTCTTTTTCTACTTTCTTCTCTCCCCCCTTTTTTAATTAAAAAATACATTCATTGTAAAATTAAGTAAGGGGGAAACACCATTAATAGATTATTAATGCAGAAAGGAGTCAAGCCTTGTAAAGTCAGGAAATGCCAAAGTTAGCAAGCTTTCACTAATGAATACCACTGTTTTCATACTATACATACTACTTTCCTTTCCTGTTTTTCTTATTTAGTGTATATACTGATATAGGGCCATTTGTGGTTTTCAAAACATTCTATCAAACAAATGATTCCATAGGCAGACATCTCAAATGCTACCATTTCCACTCATTACCAACCTTTTTCTTTTCTTATTCCATCTGTCAGTTTTCATAATGATTTGAAGATATAATATATCTAACTTTGTGTGTTTTTTGAAACACAGACTCACTCTTGAAAATGACAGACATACTTAGTGACTCTGAACTTAGGGCTGGGGTCCTGAGACAGTTTTGTAGAGAGTTAGACTTTCAAGGAAGACTGAAAGAGGTGAAACTCATAATTATCAATTATCAGTTTTCTCCCACTATCCTACACTCTCCCTTAACCTAAAACCTGTCAGAGAAACTGCTGTTATATTCCAGAACCTACTATTTCATCACTATCTAATGGAATTTTACAGGGAATTTTAATTGCTTGAGGGAATCTGTCCAGGATTAAGATGGATACATGGAATATGAGGAGAATATTGTTAAGAGGTGACTTGTTAAGTAAGAATTTGCTCTTATAAGCATGTGGATGAGAATTGTATTTGTGGATGATTCATGTAATATTTAATATTTCTGTAATGTATGAACTCTGCTTTTAAAATAGCATTGTATAAATATATTGATAAAGTCAGGGAGAATGAAAATGTTGCCTTTCACTAATTTTTGGAAAGGGCATTCCTTTGCTGTTTTTATCTGACTTTCTGCAGAAGATAAAGAATTTATAGAATTTTTGCCATTTTTCTAATTAATACATATTCATTCTAGCACATTAGTATTCCATATAGTTCTTTTTCAGTTACAATTGCAGCTATTGGAGATGAATAAGCTTCAAGTGAAAAACAGTAAGATTTTTTTTTTTTTTGAACCTTATCAAAGCTATGAATGCCTGGAAAAGGAAGTGGGATGGTGATATAATTAGATAACAAATGGGTGGCTTTTCCCGTCAACTCATGTTCAGGAGATCTAGAACCAGGTTCCCACCATATTTATAAGAAGATATGAATAAATGCTTAGAGAGAAGTCCAGAGACCCTGACTCATCACATAATTGATTTCAGGACATATTTCTTCCCATCTGACTATTCAACAAGAAAACTCTAGAACCTGATCAATGTATAAGCATTTTGACATCTGCCCTGCCATTGAATGTTTACCCCTCATCTTCTGCCATTCTATAACTTGCTTAGGGAATGATAGTCAATCAACATTACCACTAATATTACTATTACTGCTAGCAAAAGTATTATAACCCATTGTCTTATGACTTTACTAACTAATCTTCCAACTGCCTGTGCTAAAATTTCCTTTCTTGGCTGCCATTTCTTATAGGGACTATAATTTTTATTTTTAGTTGAAATTTAACTTCACTTTAATTTACATACTTATTTTAAATTGAACTTAACCATAACTACTGCTAACCATAACTAACTGCTATTAAGCGAACTCCCTTCACTTATATAATAACAACCTGTCTAGTCTAGATCACAATTCTATCAGAGTCCAGATCAGAAGTTCTTTTTTTTTTTTTTTTTTTTTTTAATGTGATATGGACTTCCGTAGGCAGTCTGGCAAAACCCATAGATCCTTTCTGAAAATTATGATGTCAAATGAATAAAATGTAATACATAGGATTATAAAGGAAATTAATTCTATTAAAATACAACAAATAAATTCAGAAACCCAAGATTAAAAGCCCTTGGTATAAATAGGGTTGACAGAAGCTCCTAGAGATTTAGTAATTTGCTCACGGTTATACAGCTAGTTAGATAAGGAAATGGCAAATCACTCTAGTATCTTTGCCAAGAAAATCCCAAATGGGGCCATGAGAGTAACACATGACTGAAAAATGTTCGAACACACAGCTAGTACTCTATGTGTCAGAGGTTCCCCCTTAACTATATCTAGAAAATAAAAATCAAACCATATCTATACTTTCTCCCAACAGCCATCATAACAGATGTGTTATTTATGCCAAAATAGGGGAAAAGATGATATATATGTATATATATATATATATGATATAGATCATAACATGCCCTTCTGATGCTCATCTTAGAAAGAAGTCTAGAAAGTTTTTAAAATACCTCAAGGATTATCTGTTTAATTGCATGGGTACTTTCTCTACAACCTCTCTAGATTTCTGTGAGTTTTTATTGTTCAATCTAGTGGCCTCCTAACCACATAACTAATGTATTCTTCTGAGGAAAGACTGTAGAGCTCATCCTGAGTTCATGTTCATTTTCACAATATTTTAAAAATTTCAAAAATGTCTATAGCACAAGATTATGACCAGAGCTTCTTATCCAAATTGGCTCCTCTAACAAGAACCATGATTCGATTTGTCTACTAAAATACCTGCACAATTAAATCTTAGTAAAGGAATTTTCAAACTTTTTAAAGCCAAGCAATCTTTATATGAATGATGATGATAAAATGAGATGAAAAAAGCCAGAAACTCTATTAAGCTGTAAAATACAATGTTTGCTTTTTGGCCCACTCCATGATTGCACTTGGAAACATAAATTGTACTAAAATGGATAAAGATGAAAATGTCATTTCAACACAAAAAAAGAAAAAGGAAATTAGGTTACAGTGTATTTGTGTAAATGGTGTAACCACCTTTCCTGCCCTCCTTTCCCTCATGGAAGCTCCTTGAAGGTAGGGATTGTTTCTTTTTAATCTTTATCCTACTAGTAGTTAGCACACTGATTTGACATAGTATGTGGTTAATAAATAATTGTTTAATTGAATTAAATGGGTTGTTATAAATATTAATATGTGTAACTGAGGATAGAGGATTGTTTTAATATACTAGCAACATTAACATATCAGCTTAGATTTCTTTATTAAATTGACAAAGTGATACTGAATAGAAATAAACATTCCAATCGAGTGGGATATAAATAGGAAAGAAAAGCATTCCTCCCCTCCCCCACCCCCCAGGGAACCAGTGATGATCTAAAGCATTACTGAAAGCTGTTGGGAAAATAGGCTTGGGTTAGCAAGACTCAATACTCAAGGACTACCTGTTCATGGCAAAGTGCCATGGTATTGGAGGAGATTTCATTGTTTTTCTTAAAAGACATATTCAAATTGAAATGACTCAGGTAAATTTTTACATAGTGGCAGAGGTCATAAAAATACTATATCAGAAATTTGTTAGCTGAAAGAAGCAGTGTAGTTATAGAAACAACACTTTTACTGCAATTAGAAAACTAATCTTGAACCTAACACAATAATTGTATATGACTTATGTCATTCCCTCCTCCTCTTTGGAGTTTAATGTCTCACATGTTGATCAAATGAGTTTGACTAGATAAGGTGTTCTTAGCTTTGGATTTATAAATATGTGTGTATCAACTTTTTAATATCAACTTTTATATTGAGAATATTATAAAATGTGGTACATTTCTTTAGATATATAATATAATAAAAGTGGATATAAGTGGATATAGCTATATGGAAGTTTATATATAAAGTAATATAATAAATTTTTAAAATACATTATATATAAATATTACAAACATATATCTATCTATATCTTGATTTTACTTTAATTGGCATCTTTTATAATCCTAAGCATTTTATTAGATGAATTTAAATACATTCTGAGATGTGATTCATAGGTCTCACCAGACTGTTAAAAATTTTATGATAGGAAAAACATTAAGAACTCGATTAAATGATCTCTTAGGTTCCTTATACCTCTAAAATCCAGTTAGTATCAGTTGATAAATTGATAGTATCCTATACTTTCTCAAATATATTATCCACATTTTGATTATTCTGCTACCTTTACAGGTGTGTTCACAGGTGAAAAGAAAGAAACAAATTTAGATCCACATATTATGAGAAAGCAAAATTACAGCACTGGAGAATTCTTCAGTTAAAGTGATATTATTCATTGTATTTACCATTCTCATAAATACAACTGGCCTTTTCTTAGTATTTTAAAACTATTAAAGAGAATGTTTCACATTATAAATTATTTCTTGAGCCTTATTTCAAACGTTTGATCCTGTCAACACTACTTAAAAATTCTTAATCATTTATTAGCTTGTGACATGTTTTTCTAAATAAAATCAACTATAGCATAATGGGCAAATGTGCATAACCATATATAGTCAGTTATTTGTCTTTTGGAAAAGCAAGATCACAGATCCCTGGATCAGAGACACAGTGCAAACTGAATTACACAATCCTCCCTCTGTTAGCTTTGAAAATATTATTCAATTTCGCTTGGATAGTTCAGAGTAAGTAGAGAAGGAACAGTTTAAAAAAACAATCATTTTGTTTGACAGATAAGAAATCCCATATAATACTTAATAGTTTCATGAGATGGGGACTTTAAAGTCTATGTTTTAGTAAAATCTCCATTTCTTTGTTTTCTGTAGTCATGACAAATTTGGCTAATTTTATTTTTTCCAAAATAATTTTGCTTTATTTTGGTCACTTTTATTCTTTATCATTCTCAAAAATGTTACTGAACAAATTTCTTGAATATGAAGAGCCTAAATAGTAAGTGAATAAATTTGGGTTTTTCTAACCTTCATCTTTATTATCTAAATATTTATTTAAATAAATATTCACTGACTATCTGCAGGCCTCAACTGGCAAGAGTCCTATTCCCCTGTCTCTTTCCCAAATCAATTTCTCCAAAAGAATGGTATCACTTGAAGTGTACTCTAGCCACCTATTTCAAGTCAAGAAACCTGTGTTCTCTGCTGCTAAATAAATAGGCAAGCAGCTTTATCTTTCTGAGCCTCATCATTTTTATCACCCATAAAATATGAAAGTTATATTATATTAACCTCTAAAGTCCTTTCTTAGCTCAGTCTCGCTCTAATTTACAGAAAAGACCTCAAAGATCCTTTACAATTCTGTTACCATGGTAAACTGTCTAAGGCACCACCCATCCCATTTTCCTTCCTTCCCTTCTTTTGAGAGGAACTAGTTGTGTAAAGAAAAACTTCTCCTGAGGAAGTAAGAGAAAGGAAGTAGATGAATAGAGACACCATTTGGTAAAACCATAGGAGACAAATGTAAGAAAAAGGAAGATAGAAATAGAAAAAAGTGAGAGTGGGAGAATAGAAAAGTGATTGGGGGGGACTACATCTGTGGTATAGCTGAATGATCTGTAAAATGAAAGTGGAGTTTTCAGTTCATATCTATGTGAAAAGGAAAGCTTTAAAAAGAAGAAAATCCAATAAAGATAGCAGATCATAGAAAGGAAAGAATGAGAGGAGGAAAGATAAAAGCAACAGGGAAGAATAGAATGAGAGGGACAATAGACACACACACACACACACACACACACACACACACACACACACACACACTTTATTTTCTCCCAACTCCCAAGACTTTCAGGCAAGTATCATTACCTCACACTGACAAATGATCTTCCCAAATACAAAGTGAGATGTTTTAACATTGTACAGTGAAGATAATTTTTGTTCCCCACCTTTTTTCTTTTCCTCTCTCCTCCTCTCCCCTCTTCTCCTCTCCTTTGTTCTCTTTTCTTGTCCTCTCCTTTCCTCTTTTCTTTCCTTCTTTCCTTCCTTTCCTTCTTTTCCTTCCTTCCTTCCTTCCTTCCTTCCTTCCTTCCTTCCTTCCTTCCTTCCTTCCTTCCTTCCTTCCTCCCTCCCTCCCTCCCTTCTTTCTTTCTTTCTTTTTCTTCCTTCCTTCCTTCCTTCTTTCTTTCTCTTTCTCCCTCCCTCTCTCTGATTCTCTCTTCTCTTTCTTTCTCTTTCTCTTTCTTTCTTTCTCTCTTTTTTTCTCCCTCCCTCACTCTCTCTGACTTTTTCTTTCTTTCTTTAATCTATCTTCCTTTCTTTTTCCCTCCCTCTCTCTCTCTCTGACTTTCCTTTCTCTCTCATTATTTTCTTCCTTCCTTCTTTCTTTCTTTCTCTCTCTTCTTTCTTTTTTCTCTTTCTCTTTCTTTATCTCTTCCTTTCTTCCTCCCTCACTCTCTCTGACTTTTTCT
Organism: Myrmecobius fasciatus; assembly: GCA_023553655.1. Classification (NCBI taxonomy): domain Eukaryota; kingdom Metazoa; phylum Chordata; class Mammalia; order Dasyuromorphia; family Myrmecobiidae; genus Myrmecobius; species Myrmecobius fasciatus. Next base: position 291,713 of record JAJPUD010000136.1, read on the forward strand.
TTCTTTCTTTAATCTATCTTCCTTTCTCTTTCCCTCCCTCCCTCTCTCTCTGACTCTCCTTTCTCTCTTATTCTTTTCTTCCTTGCTTGCTTCCTTCCTTCCTTCCTTCCTTCCTTCCTTCCTTCCTTCCTTCCTTCCTTCCTCTTTCCTTCCTTTCTTCCTTCTTTCCTTTATTCTTTTTTCTTTGTTCATTCCTTTTTTATTTTATTTCTACAAAAATGATTTTGATGATTTTCTGTTCAGTAGAGACTTGGTGTTATTGAAGGGCATTTATGATATGATCAAAATCATATATAGTTAAATGTGGATATAATCAAGCAATTTCTTATCTTGATATGTCAATGTTTACTAGTTAGGTATATAAAACAAGGCCATGCCTTCCTGAATGCTACTTTCTATTCTGTGAGCCAGACCCTTCCCAAGTGCCTTCATACTTAAGATTCTGGAAGTAAGATTTACATTTCCCTAGAATCAAGAGTTTGAACCTTGTACACCTCTGAAAACTGTGGATTTATGGAGACCCATGAATTAAGAGTGTCATAGGAGAAAGTTATCATTTCAATCTTGATACTGTCTTGCTGCATATCCTTGAACAAATTACTTATTCTTGGATTTGAAGAAATAAATACTAATCGTCATAAATCTCATTCTCTTATCAATATGTCTTGGAGAAATTATAATGCACTTTATTCAGGTCTTATTTATAGTCTTTAATTAACTTCCAGTATGTTGTAGAGGATGGAGAACTTGCCTCAGAATTAAGAAGTTTTGCTTCTTTGTGGCCACAGACTTTCTTGGCCCCACACAGCTCTTCCAGAATTTGTCAGAATAACTGTCAAACTGTATTTATAGAGGGAATTTACTCATCAGAAGATTCTCTTGACCCATTAAGTAAATCAAAAATACTAATAAAATAATAATAATCCCCAGTCATCAAAATGTAGTCCATTGTTTCCTGATAAGCCTTAACTTGAAGCAAATTTAGCCTTGGGTTCTCAAAATTCTTAATAAAAATTTTCTTTAAACTATTTAAGTTGTACTTGCAACTCCCACTCAAAGATTCCTTACTTTTGCAACTTCCTACATTAACCTGATAACAGGTGAAGTTCCAATGATAAACAGCAAAAGGGAAGCTTCTTTCCCCATTCCTAAATTCTGGTATCCAGGAAAGGGTATAAATTTCATTCAACTAGTTGAAAAGCTAAAGATTAGAATTTTAAAAGTTAAAGTTTTAACATTTAATCTTTGAAGTACTAAATTAACTAGATCTTTATTCAACTCACAAATATTTGACTAGCTACCATATTAAAAGCGGGAATTAGTTGGTTAAAAGGTGAAAAGTTGAAGATTGGCAACCCTCCTACTTTGTTAGGACATCAGGACCCTTCACTTCCCTGACAACACCCCAAGAACACCCATCCCTGCAAATAATCCCAACTATCATCTTTGACCCCTCACCCTTATCAGGAAGCTTTGTCATTTTTGTGCTTATTAAGGAGTTAATTCCTATCCACCTTATATCAGATGTCAAGCAAGTTAGTTATTATGTCCTCTATCACAGGTCAAAAGGAGTTTACAGGAGCTGTCTTGTCTATCTTCATTGCTCCTTTTAATGCAGTGCAGGAAAAGCAAGATTGAGTAAGATCTATGGGTCCCACCCCAACCCCCAATTCATTTTAGTCAAAAGACAACCTCTCTCTATTCTAAACTATCATTACTTATACTTCGGTTACAAGACTTACTAGAAAAAACATAGATTCTGGAAGTATCTGCCTGTTAATAGAACCATGATATCACTTATAATCTTGGATTTAAACCTGAATGAGAACAAGTTAATGTATATATATATGTTTGCTAAGCAATCCTTCAAGTGAGACCATTAAGGAAAGTTGCAACAAATTGTTTTGGGAAAGAAGATTTGTGATTTATATCAAATAGAGGAATAGAAAGAAAGGGTTTTGAATTTGGAATCAAAAGATTCTGGGTTTGAGTTCCTATGTAGCTTTTTTTGTAAGTATATGATACTGGGCGATTCATTTGATCTCTCTATGCCATAATTTTCCTATCTATAGCATGGGGATAATTATTTGCACCCTACAGATCCCCTCAGGTTATTGTGAGGATGGAATGAAATAATATATAAAAAGAAATTTCATGTCTTACATAAATGTAAGATTTCTTTCTTTAGTTCCCACATACATTAATCATACTTCATTTTTTTAGTGTTTTCCCTTATAAATTACTTTAGATACTGGAAAGTTCTATGGGTTAGATAATGTTGATTTCTTCACCACAGATGTGGGCTGCAAACTATGTTCTTCATGTGTTGCTGTGACTGGAAAACATCAATTATCCAGTGGTCAATCTTTTCTGAGGAGCCTCACAGACTTTAGCTATGCTGATCCTCAGCCAACAAACATCTCTTCTGCCAACAGGTTGACATTCCAAGCCTTTTCAGATAAGTAAATCCTAACAAACCTTTCAATCTACTTATATAATCTGTACTACCCCAGAATCCCCTCCTCTTGGATTTCCTCCTGACTTGTGCTCCAGTGAGGTTGGCACGGAACCTCAGTGGTAGTGAGGGAATTAGCAAGTGTCATTTTTGTTTTACAAACCAGGAAACTGAGGCTTAGATCAAGTTACTTGATGGGAATGGTAGTGTAGCTTACAAAGTATGTAAGCTCTTTGAGGGAAAGGAGTAGTTCATTTTTGTCTTTTTATATCCAACACATTCTAATATTTGGCACATTATAAATATTTCTTAATTGAATGTCTGAATTCAGTAGTTTTGTCTACTCTTTTCCCTCCTATATTGGAATAGGGATGAGGGCAGAGAATATCATTATCATGCACTGACAAGCAAAACCACCTTGAACATCAAGGCATTTGGAGTGGTTTAAAATCATCTTTTTTTTTCTTCATTTATAAGTGTTCTTATAGCTGCAACCTTCATTCAGCATAAACAGAACACCCAGGGGGAAAGGACTCTGAATATGCACAGGGATTTTACCTAGAAAAGTTTTAGTTAGTTCTTGCTGATCTTCAGTTCTTAAGTGATCTGGAGAAAAGCTGTTTGTATTTGGAAGTGTCCTGAAGTCCAGCTCTTAAGGACAGAGCCCAAACACAGTACACACTTAGTCCGAATAATGGATTACCAGCCAGGCCCTGAATAATCTCTGTGTGAGGTCCTCATTCAGCCCCGCTCTTAGAGAGTCAATCACTCTGGCTTCCACCTAGACTTGGGGAATTTTGAGGCTTTTCAACTTCAATGAACTAACTTATCAGGTGTCTAGTTTAGATACTGAGCAATGTACTAATCTCACATCAAGGATCCATTGAGGCTAGATAACCTCAATCAGAACAATAATTAATAATAATCAAAACAAATAATTAAATTACAAAGTGAAAAAGTAATTCTAATTTAGTGCTTAGGCCTACTTTCAGTGACTCCCATAATTTCAAGTGCTTTTTCTTTTACAGTTATAAGTCCTAAGATGTGGTCCAAATTTCCATTTGCATAAAAAGTGTTAATGTTAAATTAAATGAAAGGATTAATATTAAAATAATGTGGAGTATGAACAATCTAATTTGAAATGTGACTGTGTGTGTGTGTGTGTGTGTGTGTGTGTGTGTGTGTGTGTGTGTAGAAACTTTCCATCACTCAGGATAAGTTTCAGAGAATTGCCCGGGGCACTGACTGTAAATGATTTGCCCATAATGACAAGCTAGTAAGTATGAGAAATAACATTTGCCACCAAGTCTTCCTGACTCCAAGGCCAGCCCTCCATCTATCTCATGTTACTTCTCTCTAAATACAGAAGAAAACATTTTAAAATGTTCCTTAACCATTATATATATTGCATTAGGGCAGTACTTATCCCTATGTAGTAAAACACTTCAACACAGAACTATATGGATCAATACAGACCATTGTTTGCTGTCCTAAAGACTGATCCAAAATACTTTCAAACTGTGTCTGCAGAGAATACTCCCCAACTCCCAGGTTCTGCATATAGTAGGTACTCAGTAATTGCTTGCTAAAATAAACTTAGGTGGAGGCGTAGGTCCCATAGGGAGATATTACCCTATGGGGGGGGTTATTTCAGTATTCATCTATAGGCATAGCTTACTGGCCCCATACCCCCACCTCCCAATGTTTAGAGATATTGAGAACTCACTGATCTGTCCAGATCAATGAGTTTGCTGAGTTGGATCACTTCTCAGTAGTTCAATGAAAGCTTTCACATGAATGTCATCCAAGGGCTGCTTCAATCCTAATCCATAGCTCTTAGTTCCTTATTCTAAGACCTTCTAAATATGGAGGCTGGGTTAGAAATTTCCAAGGTCTTTTGGTATCAGCTTACTAGCAAGTAAATTATCACCCCTGCCTTTACTACCAACTGACTTCTGTGATTGTACTTTTATCATTCTCAGTGACTCCTAGGGTTGACACTAGGCAAAACTTGGAATTAGGTGAAGTTCCCCAAACCTGTCTTTGCATCAACCCATCAGTGCCCTTTTGTGTTAGACTGCCCTTCTCCCGCCAATCCTGTACTTCATTCTGCAGGCTTTACTGTGCCCTATAGTGCTAAGGTTTCAGAACTCCCAGTGGGATCACATTTTAAAAATCAAAACATCCCTAGGAGGCTGAGGAATATGAAATCAGGGTGAAGAAGGAGAAAGGAAAGCATTGGGGAAGGAAAGCCATAAAAATTATTTGATCATTCCTTTTCTTCTCCCAAATTTTAACTACTTATCCTGTCCCAACCCCTTCCCCCAAGCAAGTCCCAGCTTTCATAACATTGTTTAGAACCACTTTGATTCAGATGCCATTTACCTTATAGACATTAATGGGGATGTCAGTGATGATATGAAGGAGGTCACCCAAGGCTAGGCTAGCGATGAGGATGTTGGGACCATTCCTCATGCACTTGTTCTTGTAGATGATTCTCAACAAGGTGGAATTCCCAATGATGCCAAGTACGAACACCAGACAGGACACCACGGTATTGATGTATTTAAAAGTCTCCTTGATCTCTGTCCGGCCTGAGCACAAGGTAGGCGTGAGGCTGCGGGAAGGTCCCTGCGGTAAGGATGGAAGAGGCTGGCTAGCGTTGGTCGATTTGGGCCAGGTAGCTCTGACTGTGGGGGTCGTCACCTCCCCGACTTCCAGTGTTGGCAAGGTGTCCCGGGGGAACAGGACCTCGTTCTCCTCTCCCCAGACCTCCAAAGTGCCGCAGGCGAGAAAAATCAGTAGCAGGGGAATACAGCAGGGGCTGCGATGAAGTGTCATGGTGCTGCTCTGTCCGAAATAAGAGTAGAAATCCCAGAGGACTCTTTTCTGACTAGGCGTCGGGAGCCTAGAAGGGTAAAGGGGGGGGGGGTGTCGGGATTGGGAGAAAGATAGTAGAGAGGGAGAGAAGACACTAGATGAACCTAATAGGCACTCCTGCGAAAAGCTCCATCGGCCCTTCTCCCCCACCCCCGAGCTGGGTGCTGAGGCTACTCCTGTCCACACAACTGGGGAAATTCGGAAACTCCCGCGCACAAGAAGTTTTTCGTAATTCCAATTCAAAAGAGAAAGAAGGGGGCGGGGGGAAGAAGAGAAGGGGGAGGAGGAGGGAGGGGTAATGGTGGAGGAGTGTTGCATTTTCTGCCCCTACAAAAGAGCTCGCTCCTAGTTGTGGGGACTGGCGCAGTGAGATGTCGGGGGCGGGGGAAGGGAAGGGGTGCTGAGATAAACGGCTCCGTTACTCTCAGGTCTTCAGAACTCCAGGCTATCATCTATTAGGAAAGGTTTAAACAGCAGGAAGACATAAAGGATCCGTCATATATTGACATTCACCAGGTTCTCTGTATTTCTTGGGACTCACAACTATCCAAGCAAGCAAGCATTTATTAAGTGCCTACTGTTCGCCATTCTTTGTGCTAGGAGTAAAGTGATTTCCCATGTCTTCTCACCCGGGATAAGGGAAAAGAGAGAAGATGTGAAGCTGACAATCTTTGCTAAAGCAAAAATTTAGGGGTCGCACCGAGTATAAGATGGAGGCTTTCTGAACCCAAAGGAAACAGCTTCAGTTCTTCCCCTTGCCCCCCCCAAAAACAAAAAAACCCAAAAAAATAACAACCTTGGAATATTCTCTATTATTAATTCCCCGGCATCTTTCTCCTTTATTATGAAAATAATAACCAATATATTCTCCCAGTTAATTTGTCATATCCATATTTGTTAATGTTAAATATAGATGTTAAAAGCTACTTTTAATTTTTTTAACTCCAAAAACTAAGCATGTTGCACTAAGGCAGAATACCATAAGTAGGATTACTTCGATGGTACTTTAAAAACTAAAGAAAGCTATTTACCTTGCAATTCGTGCAGGAACAAAATATTGAGCTCTCCTTCCCAACAGGCGGGAGCTGGTGCTTAAGCCTCTGAATTGGTGATGATCCTAGTTCTTTAAATCACATTCAACTTTCAGCACGGCTAGGGGATGCACATGGGGCTAAGCACGCCCCTTTGGAGTTGCAGGCGGGTCTGACTGACGAAATGACTCACTTGATGCCAGACAGGCAGCATCTACAACTTGCTCGGGTCCGTGCTCGCCATCCACAAATACTTTTATTCATTCCTATCTTTCCCATCAATCATTGCCAAATCCTCCCGCGTCTTCCTACACAGCCGAAACCTTTTCCCCTCTGGCTGGTGCTGGTTCTCACGGTGGCCTGGATAGCATCAGCACAAAGTTTCTCCGATTTCACTGGCAGGAGAGAGGGTGGCCCTGGATGAGTGTCCTCTAGCCCGATCATAAAGTGACGGGTTTTATTTTTACTGTAATAATGATCGATTTGTGATTGTGTCTGAATTCTGTCTTATTTTTTTCTTCTGATGATATTTTTGGCAATCCACAACCTACAAGTTAAGGAGATGATATATATTTTTTTATTTCTAAAATACTTGCTGCTGTATCTAATTGCCAGACTTCCAAAATTGTTTTCTTTCAAATTAAATGTTCCACAGTATCTAAACTTGGGGAATTTTAGTACTGGTCACATTTTTAGGCAACCGTTGTACACAATTTTGGTTTTCTTATCCATAGTACCAGTTGTACTTTGATCCCCAAACTGAAAGAAGTAAAATCCAAAGGGAGTTAAAGGCCCTTTTATTTCCCCTAACAGAAGCTTCTCAATGTCACCCCACTCCTCTTCCGGTCTAATTCTATAATGAAGTATTGTGCTGGGGTCATTCTAATCTTCAGGGATTGTATACTGTAGTGATGAGTGACATGATTGCTCTACAGAATTATTTGTCATTGGTGAGAGTGGCTATATCAGTTCAGGATGCTATTCATTTAATTGGCATAACATCAACAACTTCTTTATGTCTTCATTTTTATGCTTTAGATAGAGAACAAACCTTAAATTAGAAAGATCTGAGTTCAAGTCTCATCTCTGGAACATTCTGGCTTGCACAACTCTAGGCAAGTCACTTAACTTCTCAGTACTCTAGGCAACTCTCCAGTACTAAGATACAGAAAAGGTATTAATTGCTTTCATACACTGGATTTCCTCCTTTGGGAATCTCTGCATCAATAACATCTCCAGTTCAGTTCCTATAGATGAATATGATTTTTTATGAAACAATGAAATTAGAGTAATTGAATCCCTTTGACATTTTTGTCTAAAGAGTAGATAGAGTAGGAGAAAGAGAAATGTTGGATAACATATATCATTGTTACATTTTTTCCAATTTTAAAAATAATTTTGTTAATACCTTTTGTTATATAATAATTATTTCGGGGGAAGAAAAAAATGACCCTTCTTCCTCACCAGTGGGAATGTGTACAACATTCTCTCCTGGTAATTATGGTTCTCTTCAATGAACAAGGAAGTATTTTCAATCTCTGTTCTGTGGGAATTTCATTTTTTTCTTGCTGATTTTTCAACATTTGTTAAATTTATATTATTTAATCATTGCTTTCTTGATCCTATTTACTTAGTTTTACATCAATTCCTATCCTTCCCAGCATTTTAAAGTCAGAAGAAAACTTGAAGACTTCTCCAAGTACAAAACATTTGCCAAACAAATTCCCATTCTCATATTTTAAAGATCACAGAACCTCTGCTTTGAGAGACCTGGAAAGGAAAAAATCATCACTTGCTGAGAAAGTCCCATGTTTCTCTGAATTCTTCATATTTATAATTTCTTACTGAACAATAAAATTGTATTATATTCACATTCTATAATTGTTTTTTTTCAGTCATTCCCTAATCTTTTTTTCAACTCCTCAATACCACAAGTACTACTATGACTATCCTGGTGTCCACTGGATCTTTATTGCTTTTTCAAGAGATCTTTAGAGAATACAATCAGTAATGAGATCATTGAATCAAGGGGTATGGGCAATTTAGGAATTTTTCTTGTACATTTTCAAAACTGATATTCACACTGGCTGAGCCAATTCACATCTCTACCAATAATGATCTAATATTCATGTTTTCCAACATCAACTTCAACATTTGCTGTTCATTATATTTGTCAGTTTTCACAATTGCAGAGTGCAGAGTGAAATAATAGAGTTGTCTCTGGTTGCAGTTATCTTGCTATGCATGTTATTTTTATTTGTATGTACCTTATATGGCATTACTTAAACATCCATTTAGCTTCCCATAAGTTTATAGAACCATAGAATGTTAGAGTTGGAGGTACCTTAGTATGATTTGATCCAACTCTTACATTTTACAGAAGAGCAAATTTAGTTCTGTAAAAATTAAGCAGCTTGCCAAGGATCACACAATTACTTAGTGGTAAAATTTGGACTAGATAGAAATCAGTCTTAATGCCAAGTACTAGAGGCTTTCCATTATACTATCGAGCCCCAGAAATGTAGTACAGAACACTAATATTTGTTAAGTACTGTGAGTTAGATTTAAAAGATATCTCTCTGAAAAGATAGTATATGTTTGAAATCTAGACAAAAAGGATTAGGAGGTAAGTCAGAATTTTTATATGTGTATATATCTCTATGTGTGTGTATATACTTACTAATGTATATATGCCCATATATCTTTTTTTTAATAAATAAACATCCTAGCCTAGTCAAGCATGCTAGATTCCGAGGACTGAGTTCTAGTTCTAATTACAGTTACGTTGGACAAATTATTTAACTTCTGTGTGCCTCAGCTTCTTTTATAGAATGATTGTTATGAGTAAAAAGGATTGCTTTTTGTTTTTTTGAAATATTCAGAATCATTTGGAGTTAAGTCTAGTGAATAAAGTGAGATCAATCTATAAAATACAATACTCAGGTTAAAAATTAGGCATGACTATAAAATCTAAGGGACAGCTAGGTATCACAATGGATAGAACTCTTTTTCTTGAGTTCAAATCGAGTTGTAGATACTAAATAATTGTGTGACCCTGGGCAAATCACTTAAACCCATTTGCCTCAGTTTCCTCATTTGCAAAATGATCTGAAGAAGGAAATGACAAACCACTCCAGTGTCTTTGCCAAGAAAACCTCAAATGGAATCACAAAAAGTGGGACATGACTGAAAAATGACTGACCAACTAAAATTCCAAAATGATTTTGTCTTACACAGCTTTCATTTTATTGATCAAAATCCTAGTTTTGATGCACAGGACACTGAAAAAATATTGCGGGTGCTTCGATCCAAGACAATTCCAATAGACTTGGAATGGAAAATGCCTTCCTGCATTCAGAGAGTGAACTATGGAGACTGAATGTGGATTGAAGCATAATATTTTCAACTTTTTTTTTTGGTTGGCTTATTCTCTTGGTTTTGTTTTGTTTTGTTTTGTTTTGACCAGGCAATTTGGATTAAGTGGCTTATCCACTAATACGTGCTAAATGTCTGAAGTTGGATTTGAACTCAGATCTTCCTGATTTTGGAGGCCGGTATTCTCTCCACTATACCATCAAGTTGCCCCCCTTCCCTTTTCCCCTTTTTGGTCTTATTTTTCTTGTACAACATGACAAATATGGAAATATGTTTAAAAGTATTATACATGTATATCATAGTTTATCAGATTACTTGCTGTCTTAGGGAGGGAGAAGAGAAGGAAGGAAGGGAGAAAAAAATTGGAACATAAAATGTTGCAAAAATGAATGTTGAAAACTATCTTTACATACACTTGGAAAAATAAAATACTATTGAGTGAAAAAAAGAAAATATATTGCAAAGCCCATTTAAATTAGATATATAATGGCACCAAGAATGACTTCTTTAGGAAGAGTGGTGCTAAACTCATTTTAAAGGATGCATGTGACTAGAAAATTAAGTGAATTGGACATAATATGTACCCGATAGATATTTATATAATGGTGTAAGGTTTACACCAATAATATAATATTATTATTTTAAAATATTAAAAATATTTTTATAGATCTTCACAATCTTGTGAGGTAGGAGTATTTAGCTTTATTTACAAATGAGTAGAATATGACTGTGTGGTAAAATGACTTGCCATATAGCTTGTATCTGAGGTAAAATTCCAACTCAGGTCTTTCTTGCTTCAAAATAATCAAAATAATCTTGCTTCCCATTTATATAGCACCTTCCATGTGTCAGAGCAGCAAAGTAGTGTAGTGGATAGAATGCTGAGCCTAGAGTCAGGAAATGGCAAACCACTTCAGTATCTTTGCCAAGAAAATCCCATAAAAATAAATAATAATAATAAATGGTTGCCTGTGACTGAAAAATAATTGAACAACAATGTGACAGGTACTAAGCCAAGTATTTTACAAATGTTATCTCATTTAATTTTCACAACAACCATGGGAAGTAGTTACTATTGCTATTATTCCCATTTTATAGATGAAGAAATTGAGGAAAAGAGAGGGTCATATAACTAGTAAGTATCTGAAACTGAATTTGAACTCGTGTTCCTAAACTCTATCCACTATCACAGAAGAGAGGTAAAGAGCATTAGATAAAACTCCAATGGAATAAAAACAAATGATGCACCCCCTAAAATAAACAAAAAAACCCAAAACCAAAAAGCGCTACAGGAAAGATTGTACAGAATAAACAGGAATAAACAAGTTTTCATTGGCATTGGTAGAAAGAGTGTGCACGTTGAAGGAATCATTCAACTATCAAAATATATGTAAATGGAATCTACAACACATAGCATGGTAAACACTTGCTAATTAATTCATTGAGAACTATTAAAAACTTTCTGATTTTAAAGTTTGTTATAGTGTTGAGTGATGAAAAAAGCATATTTTTTCATCAAGTAATACACTATCTTTCTGAAAGTGAAGCAACATTTTAATTAATTGAATCACAAAGGATCTGAGAAGTAACAGAATAGAGAGAGGATCAGAAGGCTTTGGAGTAAGGAAGAACTGGGTTCAAGGCATGTCTCATGTATTTTGGTTCAGTGACTATGAACAACTTCATAAACTATCAGTATCTCACATGATTTCCTGATCTCCATGGATGGAAGTACTTTCTATACTAACTATTCCATATTTCCATACTAACTATTCCCTGCACTGATAGAATCACAGATCTAGAACAACATCAACAACAACAAATATAATAGAAGAGTGATGGGGGGTGGGGGGTGGGAGGGTGGTTAGGACTTCTTGTGGCCAGAGCCTGGCTAAATTACTTTTGTTGTTGTTGTTCATTTCAGTCCTATCTGACTCTTCATGATCCTTTTGTGGATTTTCTTGGCAAAGATACTGGAATAGTTTGCTATTTCCTTCTCCAGATCATTTTACAGATGAGGAAACTTACGTAAACAGAGTTAAATGATTTGCCCAGGGTCACATAGCTAGGAAGTATCAGAGACCATATTTAAATCAGGTCTTCTTGATTCTGTCCTATGCTCCATTCACTGTGCTTTAATATGACTCAGTCTCCATTATTTGTTGAACTCTTACCATGTGCAAGACAGTTATTTCATAAAATACTATATATATATACATATATATAATAGAATATTATATATATAATAGGTGACCAAAATAAAATTTTGCCTTAAGGGGTTTATAATTTAGTAATGGGGTATACAAATTACTCTAATAATAGAGAATATAAAATAACTGTAGTATATAATAAAATATTTTAAGTACCATGGGGCAGTTAAAAGCAAAATGCCATGAGAAGCCAAAGGAGGATTACATTAGTAGGGAAGGAGAATGAATGAATGAAATTAAAGTAAAAAAATATTACATACTTGAGATCTGTTTCAGGAAGGCTTCATAAAGGAAATATTGGAGTGGGATTTAAAAAATGAAAATACAAGGTTAAAACACTGATCACAGGCAGAGAAAATAGCATGAAAAAAAGTAGGTGGGAATTTTTTTCTCTTTTTGTTGAACTAGCAAAACAATGTTTTAGCTGCCTGTGATAATAAAGCCAAACTCCACATTAACCATGTTAAAATTTAGGGATGAAAATTATTTCAAATGAGTTCTTTACTTTCTCTTATTGACATATACTAAATTAAAATTCTCCAGGTGTGAAAATGCTGGACAAAATTTACTGGAATTTATTGGAGAAAAGTGTCATTTAATTGAACTTAGAGGACAATTTTTCTAGATTTAGTTTTCATAATTAAAGTGTGTACTTTCAAAAGCCATGGTGTAAGTCCTGAAAGTTTATGGTTTTGATTTTAGTTATTTTAATCTAACTTCCTTCCCCTTTCATACTGTTTCATTCACAAGACTCTCTAGGCTTTAATTTTTAAAATTTTGTCTTTATGAAGCTTCCATTCTTTTTAAAAAAATTTTTGAACACTAGAGAGTATAGGAATAAATGGGCTTTTCCTTAAAATGATGAGTAACATCTACTTAAAACCATCAGCAAGCATTATATGTAATGGAAACAAACTAGAATCATTCCCAATAAGATCAGGAGTGAAACAAGACTGCCCACTATTTAATTTTGTAATTCTGTTTAATATTGTATTAGAAATGTTAGCTTTGGCAGTAAGAGAAGAAAAAGGGATTAAAGGAATTAGAATAGGCAATGAGGAAACAAAATTATCACTCTTTGCAGATGATATGATGGTATACTTAGAGAACCCTAGAGACTCAACTAAAAAACTACTAGAAACAATTCACAACTTTAGCAAAGTTTCAGTATACAAAATAAATCCACATAAATCAGCAGAATTTTTATATATTACTAATAAAGTTCAGTAGCAAGAGATACAAAAAGAAATTCCATTCAAAATAACTGTTGATAGTATAAAATATTTGGGAATCTATCTGCCAAGGAAAAGTCAGGAACTATACGAACTAAACTACAAAACACTTTCCACACAAATAAAGTCAGACATAGTCAACTGGAAAAAACATCAAGTGCTCATGGGTAGCCTGAGCAAATATAATAAAAATGACAATACTACCCAAATTAATTTACTTATTTAGTGCCATACCAATCAAACTGCCAAGAAATTATTTTACAAATCTAGAAAAAAATAGTAGCAAAGTTCATTTGGAAGAACAAAAGGTCAAGAATTTCAAGGGGATTAATGGAAAAAAAAAAAGGCCAATGAAGGTGGCCTTGCTGTACCAGATCTAAAACTATATTATAAAGCAGCTGTCATCAAAACCATTTGGTACTGGCTAAGAAAGAGAGTATTCAATCAGTGGCATAAGATAGGATCACAGGACAAACTATAGAAATTTAGTGTTTGATAAACCCAAAGACCGCAGCTTTTGGGATAAGTACTTACTATTTGACAAAAACTGCTGGGAAAATTGGAAACTAGTGTGGAAGAAATTAGGGCTTGACTCACAACTGACACCACATACCAAGATAAGATTTAAATGGGTTCATGATTTAGATATAAAGAGTGATATTATAAGTAAATTAGAGGAATGTAGTATACTTTACCTCTCAGACCTGTGGAGATGGAATAAATTTATGTCCAAAGAAGAACTGGAACTCTTACTTGAACACCAGATAGATAATTTTGACTATATTAAGTTAAAAAGTTTTTGTACAAACAAAACTAATGCAGACAAGATTAGGAGGGAAGCAATAAATTGGGAAATCATCTTTACATTTAAGGGTTCTGATAAAGGTCTCATTTCTAAAATATATAGAGAATTGTCACATATTTATAAGAATTCAGACCACTCTCCAATCGATAAATGGTCAAAGGATATGAACGGACAATTTTCAGAGGATGAAATTAAAACTATTTGTAGTCATATGAAAAGGTGCTCCAAATCACTATTGATCAGAGAAATGCAAATTAAGACAACTCTGAGATACCACTACATACCAGTCAGATTGGCTAAAATGACAGGAAAAGATAAAGATGAATGTTGGAGGGATGTGGGAAAACTGGGACACGGATACATTGTTGCTGGAACTGTGAACGGATACAGCCATTCTGGAGAACAATTTGGAACTATGCTCAAAAAGTTATCAAACTGTGCATACCCTTTGACCCAGCAGTGTTTCTATTGGGCTTATATCCCAAAGAGATCTTAAAGGAAGGAAAGGGACCCACATGTGCAATAATGTTTGTGGCAGCCCTTTTTGTAGTGGCTAGAAACTGGAAACTGAATGGATGCTCATCAATTGGAGAATGGCTGAATAAATTATGGTATATGAATGCTATGGAATATTATTGCTCTATAAGAAACGACCAGCAGAATGATTTCAGAGAGGCCTGGAAAGACTTGCATGAACTGATGCTGAATGAAATGAACAGAACCAGGAGATCATTATACACGGCAACAACAAGACTATATGATGATCAATTCTGATGGACATAGCTCTCTTCAACAATGAAATGTTTCAAACCAGTTCCAATTTTTTAGTGAAGAAAGCCATATATACCCAGAAAAAGAGTTATGAAATGTGGACCACCACATAACATTTTCATGCTCTCTATTGCATTGTGTTTCCTTTCTCAGATTTTTTTTTCTTGTAGATACGATTTTTCTTGTACAGCAAGATGTGTGGAAATATATATATATATATATATATACATATATATATATATATTTGATTTGTCAAGTATTTTAACGTAATTAACATGTAGTGGACTTCCTGCCATCTAGGGGAGGAGTGGGGACTAGTGGGGAAAATTTGTAATGGAAAGCTTTGTAAGGGTTAATGTTGAAGAATTACTCATACATATGTTTTGCAAATAAAAAGCTTTAATAATAATAAAAAAGAAACTTTCAACTAGAAGTAGCCTAAAACATTTTGAACATTCTTGACTCTGGGCCCAGTAATCTTTGAATTTTAACATTTTTACTTATTCTCCATTTTTCTTTAAGTTTGGGAAAGGTATATACTTTCTCAGAATTACAAAGGATCTGTACTACTCTATAATTAACTGACTGGACCACGGGAATTCCTATTACATACTGATAACAATATTATTAAAAATGAACAATTTCAAGGACTTTATAAACCAAGTGATACTGAAATGAGCAGAAGCAGAACAATTTATATAACTATTGTGCAAAAACAAACAACTTTGAAAACTGTAAAACCTACCATCAATACAATGATCATTCATGATCCCAAAGGACCAATGATAAAATCTGTAACTCACTGCAGAGATGGGACAGATTTATGTACAGAATGAAACATATGTATTTTTGTATTTAACTACTGAGGGAATTTTTTTCACCCAACTATGCATATTTTCCTAATAAATTTACTTTGTTTTATTTTTTTCCAATAACTTTGTGGTGGGAAGGGAAAAAAAAGCTTTTTTTTTTTTAAATAGAGAGATGGGAGGGTTGCTACAGTTATTAAATGTTGTATCCACTTTTAGGTGGATTCTTTTCAAGGACTTATGGTATACTAAAGTAAGAAGTATACTAAGTTTGGAGTCTGAATATTTATGTTTGAATTCATTAGGCTACGTATTTACCTGTCTGATCTTAGGAAGTATCTTTCTTTTAGTCTTAGTCTTATATTCCCTACCTGCCTTTCCTGACTGAAGCAGTTTAGAAGTCACCTAGGATGCTTAATTGAATGAGAGAAATTACCAATTATATTTCTACTGGAAAAATGGAGGATTACCAAGTCTTTCATGTATCCTGCCTCAATAATCTGTAGATGCCTAGTACTATCATCTGCCCTTTCGATATGACCTAAAGATATGTTGGTCTTGTCATCTGTCTTGTTATTGATCCTTAAGATTTAGAATATTTTTCATCTTCCCTAAAATTGAATTTTCTTTTATGTGTTGTCTCCCTCAATTAGAATATGCTCTTCTTGAGATCAGGGACTCTCACTTTTCCTATCTTTATCCCAAGTGCTTAACATAATTTTTTTTTGTTGTTGCTACTTAGCCATTTTTCAGTCATACTCTATGATCCCATTTAAGGTTTTCTTGGCAAAGGTAAAGAAGTGGTTTATCATTTCTTTTTTCAGCTCATTTTACAAATGAGGAAACTGAGGTAAACAGGATTAAGTGACTCTACCAGAGTCACACAGATGATAAGTACCTGCAGTCCTATTTTCATTCAGGAAGATGACTCTCCCAGGACTCCAGGTCTGGAACTCTATCCACTGCATGTTTGGTACATAGTGCTTCATTATCATCATCAATAATAATTAATAGTACTTTATTATATCTATTGCATTATTTATATTAACAATTAATTAACAATAATAAGAAATAGCAATAGAAAATTTGCAAAGTACTTTACAACAATTATTTCATTTTCCCTCACAACAACATTGGGAGATAAATGTTATTATTAAATCCATTTTATAGATGAGGAAACTGAATAAGCAATTAAGTGACTAGTCCAGGACCACACATCTATCAAATATCAGAGGCTAAGGGCTTCAGGTCTAATGCTCTATCTATTGCAATTCCTAGCAATCTTATTCATTAATAGACATTGTTACCAGGATGATTAAAGTAGTAGTACTGATAGAGATAACACTACTATCTTTTGTTCTAGTTACATTATAGTTGGGATGTTGTATTTGATTCAACATTACATTTTAGGAAGGATATTGGGGACCAAGGCCCTCAAGTTCATATCATATAAGAATTGTCCCAAGGAATTGCAGTCATTTAGCCTTGAGAAGAAAGGATGAGGGATGAGGGGGAATGTTTGAGCTATTACATTCCTCAGTTATTTGAAGGATTGTAACATGGGGGAAATATTGGTCTTGTTCTGGTTGGCCTCAGAAGGCAAATAAAGGAATAAAGTATTGATTTTCCAAAGAGTCAAATTTAGATCAATCTTATTCCACATATACACTCACCAAATCTTGTTTCTACCTCCAATACTTCTTGATTTTCTTTATCTACATAGTCTCAATTCTTACTCAGGCCCTTATCATCTCCCATCTAGACTATTTATAAGAGTCTTTGAATTTTTCTCTTTGCCTCAAATGTTTCCTCTCTCTTTCCCATTCTCTGTATAGCCACTAAACTGATTTTCCTAAGGCACAGATCTGGTCATATTCCCTATTCAAAAAATTCCAGTGACTTCATATTTACTATAGATTAAAATATTATTTTATCTTCATATCTTTATATCATTATTTTATCTTTGTATATATATATGCCTATCACATTTTAATTTGTTTTATAAAGTACCAATTCATAATATGTGCTAATATTAATTAATACAGTAATATAAGAAAATGATTCATAAATAATTATATACGTTAGTAGTTCATGCTTAATTATTCTTAATTGATGGGTTAACCTGATGGAAATCAACTGCTAACCACTTGCCTAGAGTGGTCTGATTAAGGGGAACAGATGTATCAGGAAAGAGAAATAGGGAGTCTATATAATTTTACCTGTGAATAATCAAGATTTGTCTGCTTCCATTATATAGACTTCTAAGCTTTAGGGCTTTAAGAGACTTTAGAAATTATTATTATTTTAAAAAAAATCTTCATTATGAATATGAAGAAACTGAGGTCGAAATAACTGAAATGAACCAGAATTCAAACCCAAGTTTTGAATATTCCAAATCCAATGTTCTGTAGTTTCCCTGTTTAACATGGCTCCTTTCTTAAATTTGGAAAAGATTTTTTTTGCAGTAGAAAGTAAGCAAAGAATATTAAAGAAAATGGAGACTTCCACAGCAGGATTCCGAAACAACTGGACTAATTTCAGCCTATGCAGCTTTTCTTAATTTTCTGCTTATAACTGACCATTGCTTTTGTTTGGAAATATTTTAAATTAAAACTTCCTGACACCTTGGGGGGGGGGGGGAAGTTTCTCATCATGTGAAGCTCAGCTGTTGGAGCCTGAAACCATGTAACCAAAATATCACAGGAAACATTGATTTTCCTGAAAGTTCATTTACTGTGCCTATAAATGAATAGCTTGAGCCATTCTAGTACAAACTAATTGAAATGATTGTTAAGGGGTAGTATGAAATGAATCCTCTCAAAACCATGGTCAGTTGTCTAAAGGAACTTTTAGTAACCCCCTCTTTCCTTTGGACTTACTGGAAATCAATCTTTGTCTCTTAGGCCTCTAGTAGAGAGAGTTAACACTAGCCATGGAGACAAAGGTTCTGAAATGTCTTTCATCAAACTATGAATTGATTTTAGAGAACATTACTCATGTAATTCCACAGGATATACAATGTTTTGAAGCAGAGTCTTCTTCAGCAAATCAAGTTTTGGAATGTCTTTGGTATAAAGCTGAATTTCACATATTATTCCCCTTTGCTTCAGTTCATTTTGATTAAATATGGCAAGCTTTTCTAAAGCACCTCCTAAGTATCAGCCATAGTATTAGGCATTGTAGATTCAAACCATTAAACAAAACAATTTCTGTCAGCGGTATGTTATAATGTACATAGATCCTATACCCACTGGATCCCTCACCTTTGTAGTGAAAAGAGGGAGATGAAGTTCATTGTTTCATTGCTTTTGTTATTAGATTTTTACTTCTTTCTGATCTGCAGATATGATTTAAGATACCTATATAAAATATAGAATTGAACAATTTTAACTTATAATTGAGTTTGGTTAAAAACCCCAAATTATAGATAATTTTCAAGTGTCTATTTTAAGCCCAAACTCCAGATAAATTTGACTGTCAACTTAACTTTGAGCACACACACACACACACACAAATATAAAACTTTAGACAATATCATAGTGACCTGAGTTTCTAATTAATCATTTCCATAATTAAAGAGTATTTTATCAACTGATAATCCAGGGCAATTATATTAACCACAAATAGAAAAGGGGGAAGCAGATGAGGGAGTGGCATAAACCTACACAAGGATCTGTTCAGGTTGTATATTGACTTTAAAAACTACAGAATAACATTATCTATGCTTTCTTGTATTTTTATTAATTTTGTTAACCATTTTCCAGTTACATTTTAATCTGACTTGGACTTAATTAGAGCGCTATGTGTTTGACATCCCTTATCAAAAGAAGCATATATTAACTGATGAAGATACAAATGATTTAAATTAATGTTTAAGTACACTAGACAGATAGTGTAGCCTAATGGATTGAAAGACAATCTTAAAGTCAGGAAAACTTAGATGGAAGATGTCTCTGACTGACATACACTGGCTATGTGATTGTGTTGTTCAGTTATTTTTCAGTTGTGTCTAACTTCTTGGGATTTTCTTGGCAAAGATATTAGAGTGGTTTACTGTTTTCTTCTCTAGCTCATTTTGCAAGTATGAAAATTGAGGAAACCAGGGTTAAGTCACTTGTTCAGGGTCACACAACTAGTAAGAGTGTAAATCCAGATTTTAACTCAGATGAGTCTTCCTGATTCCAGGCCTACCATTCTATCTTCTGTAATATGAACAATTCATACATACATACATACATATACATACATATACATACATACATATATATAAATATATATATATATATATATGACTTGCTAATCTGTACTGTTGGAGAACCTTTCCACATTGTTGTTCCACATATTCCACATGTATTCCTTCTAGAATAAAAGCATAGTACCTGATCAAAATTCTATATGTATACCCACATATAGTACAATATGTATTACATTAATTATTCTATAGTTTTTAGCAGACATATTTTGGTATTGATTAAATAACAATCTAATCTAGTCTAATAACAAAATATCTTTGGCTATTGTGAATTTTCCATTGAATGTTGTTTCATTTCATTTCATCTGAATTTGGGAATCCTAGATAAATATTTACAATCAGTAGCAGGAACCATTTTCATAGATAGTTTGGTTTTTTTTTTTTTTTTTTGGAGACTTGATCTTTTGGTGGTCCCAACCCATTACAATGAATTAACTATATGAACATATTTTACTTATCCTGTTCACCACAGAATTTTTTTCCAGCATTACTGATAGATATTATATTATTTTTCCACCATGGTGTTTTTAGTTTAAACATAGTTAGAAAACATGATATTTGAAGGAGTTTTGTTTTCACAAAGAAGTCCTTACCCTGAAAATGTTTGCCACTGGAAGCATCAACAATTTGTTTAATTAAAATTAAACTATAAAAACAACTTATTTAAATAATTCCATCTGACATATGCAAATACAAGTGGATTCACTTTTAAAACAAAATTGGCCCTGTTTACTTTGGAATTCCAGACTTATGAAGGCTTCTTGGAAGCCAGAGGTAGGTTATTTACGTCTAAGCATGTTTCCACCTTTTTCCTCCAAGGAAAAGCTGATTTTGTTTTAGGAATGAGAAGAGAAATAGAATGTGAGCAGATGTTTGTTGTATTTCTTTTAAATCATTTAAAGAGAGACACTTAAAAAGGAGTATAAATGCTACAAAGTCTGAATTTTAACTACAGATTCTATGGTTGAGTCCTGTAATTGCAAAATGTTGTTTAGTGTCTAAGAACATAATTGGATTTAAGGTCAAAGATAGAAATGTTTGGCTTTTTACTAAGGAGTGCTATTTGAAGAGCTATATGAGATTCATTATGTATTATATTAATTTAAGACGGTAGTTCAGTGATGATGATGCACTAATCAATGAGTCATATCCTCAATGATTTGTAAGCTCTTCCCAAGCCATGATTCTTATAAAAGCAGGATACCCAGGGAAGTTGATATTGGTATGATTCATACAAAGACTCAGACAAAATAGCAGTTAATTGAGATGATTCACTTGCCCCCTTCACAGCATAGGAAAATAAAATCCCAATATTTCAATGTCTGTTTTCATGTATAATGGTAAAATAAATGATCAAAAGATTTAACCCTTGAAAATATCTTAAAAATAAGTGAGTTCATCCTGAGGGGAAGTTACTTGCCTGTGGTTGTATAGGTAGAAAATACCAGTAAGGGAAAACTGGGATTTGAACTCAGTCATTCTATTCCAAATGTTTTTCTAATATACTATGATGCTTGTAGTTAATCGACATATCAAATATTTCTCTTCTGATCAATGTATTTCCTTCCAAAGTGGATTAATAATTTCATTGGTAATAATAGATAATAATTATGTAGTATATGGAGCAAATATACATTATGATATAGTTAAGCCAATAGGTGGTGGAGTAAATACAGATCTTGGAATAAAGAAGAACTGACTTTAAATCTAGGCTCAGATACTTACTACCTATGTTCCTAAACAAGTCACTTAATCTCTGGTTTGCTTCAGTTTTCTCATCTGGAAACTGAGAATCATAATAGTACTTCACAAGTTGTAAGAATCTAATGAGATATTTATAAAGTGCTTAACATAGTAAGTACTGGGCTCATAGAAGATGTTTAAGAAATGCTTTCTCCACATCTTATGTCTTATGTCTTACAAAGACATAAATTAGAAAATCTTTCTCGATGCCTAGAAGAGGTAAATTGGTTTTCTTTTGGTTTTATAACATTGTTTTAAAGTAATCCCCCCCCTCCTCCATTGGACTTGTTTCAATGAGAGGGCATCAGAGCAAATTTTCCTTTTTTTTATTCTGCCATAATCTTTAGATTTTGTTTTGACTATGGTATACCTCACTTTTTTCTGGATTCACAACAATCTGTTTAACAGTTGATATTTTTAAGCAACTGAAGTTATCAATTAAATCATCTTCAAAGTAGGTTAAAACACTTACTGTATATGCTTGTGTTTTCTCTATACTCTTATGATCACTAAGTCCAACCATTAGCCTCCTGAAAATGATGGTTATATTTGAAGACCATAGGCTAGTGAAGAGACACTTTCTGCAAAGAACTATATCTTCTAAACCTGCAGTTTTGAGGATAAAAGACTTCTACTAATCATGGCTCATATACATGGAAGAATTAGCAATTTCAATGGCAGAACTTTAACTTCCAAAGAAAAAACAAGCCCATGTAAAGATGAAAAAACAAAAAATAAATAAACAAACCTGAAAATATGGGGAAAAGAAACCAAGGTAAATATGTGCTTTATTTAGTCTCTTACATATTATGCTTTATTAGATGTTTCATCAAATTATTTTTGTTTTATTATTTTTATGTTCAAAAAAGTTTCAGTTTCTAGATTGTCTATCATTGAAAGGCATCATCAAATTCACTCTCCCTTATATTTAAAATCCTCTTTAGATATAAATAATATAATATTATGGAAGGAGAAAAATGTTTTATATATAACAATAATAGCATCATACTAGGACTATTCTCACTTGGAAAAAAAAAGGAGGAATGAGAGGTGATTTGTTGATATTATTGCCCCATGAATTAATGAAAAAAAAGGCTGATGAAGGTAGCCTTGCTGTACCATATCTAAAACTATATTATAAAGCAGTGGTCATCAAAACTATTTGCTATTGGCTAAGAAATAGAGTAATCAATCAGTGGAATAGGATAGGATCACAGGACAAATTACGCAATAACTATAGCAATTTAGTGTTTGATAAATCCAAAGACCACAGCTTTTGGGATAAGTACTCACTATGTGACAAAAACTACTGGGAAAATTGGAAACTAGTATGGAAGAAATTAGGGCTTGACCCACACCTAACACCACATACCAAGATAAGATCTAAATGGGCTCATGATTTAGACATAAAGGATGATGTTACAAGCGAATTTAGAGGAACATAGCATAGTTTACCTCTCAGACCTGTGGAGAAGGAAGGAATTTGTGTCCAAAGAAGAACTGGAACTCTTAATAGAACACCAGATAGATAATTTTAACTATATTAAGTTAAAAAGTTTTTGTACAAACAAAACTAATGCAGACAAGATTAGGAGGGAAGCAATAAATTGGGAAATCATCTTTACATTTAAGGGTTCTGATAAAGGTCTCATTTCTAAAATATATAGAGAATTGTTGCATATTTGTAAGAATTCAAGCCACTCTCCAATAGATAAATGGTCAAAGGATATGAACAGACAGTTTTCAGATGATGAAATTAAAACTATTTCTAATCATATGAAAAGGTGCTCCAAATCACTATTGATCAGAGAAATGCAAATTAAGACAACTCTGAGATACTATTACACACCTGTCAGATTGGCTAAGATGACAGGAAAAGATAATGACGAATGTTGGAGGGATGTGGGAAAACTGGGACACTGATACATTGTTGATGGAATTGTGAACGGATCCAGCCATTCTGGAGAGCAATTTGGAACTATGCTCAAAACATTATCAAATTGTGCATACTCTTTGGCCCAGCAGTGTTTGATCCCAAAGAGATGTTAAAGGAAGGAAAGGGACCCACATGTGCAAAAATGTTTGTGGTAGCCCTTTTTGTAGTGGCTAGAAACTGGAAACTGAATGGATGCCCATCAATTGGAGAATGGCTGAATAAATTATGGTATATGAATGTCATGGAATATTATTGTTCTGTAAGAAATGACCAGCAGGATGATTTCAGAGAGGCCTGGAAAGACTTGAATTAACTGATGATCAATATACATGGCAACAACAAGACTATATGATGATCAATATTGATGGACATGGTTGTCTTCAATAATGAGATGTTTCAAACCACCTCCAATTGTTCAGTGATGAAGAAAACCATATACACTCAGAGAGAGGGATATGAAATGTGAACCACAACATAACATTTTCATGCTCTCTTTTAATGTTTGCTTGAATTATGTTTCCCTTCTCAGATTTTTTTTCTTGTAGATCCGATTTTTCTTGCACAACAAGATAACTGTAAAAATACACATATTCGATTTGTTAAATATTTTAACATGGTTAACATGTATTGGACTTCCTGCCATCTAGGGGAGGGAGAGGAGGAGGGGGAGAAATTTGTAACAGAAAGCTTTGCAAGAGTCAATGTTGAAAAATTACCCATGCATATGTTTTGCAAATAAAAAAGCTCTTTTAAAAAAGATAATATTGCCCTAGAAAAGGAGCAAAATTGTCACTTGACTAAACTGCAATGGCAAGAGGAGTTCTTAGACAATGGAAATTTGAGGAAAGTATTTTCGAAGTAGCACAAGTAGATGAAGTTTTGGTACTCAATTCTAGGTGGGCTTCACCTGAGGAGTCAGCACACTGGGGCAAAGTCACACTAGCCTTATCTTAGTTAAAGATTTGCCTTTTATAAAGTATTGCTGTTTTTATTCATTTATATTGATTGTCAACTTGAACTTGACAAAGAGGGACTGTGTGCATCACTATCAAGAACAACAAAATTGAAGTATGAGAACCTGTGTTTGAATTCTGGTTCTACTTAAGAGCTCTGGAAGTCTCGGCAAGTCACTTTACTCAATGGGCTGCAGTTTCTTCAGCTACAAAATTGAGTAGTGTTGACTAGAAAAGCTCTCTAAGATCCCTCTGAATTCCATTTTAAATATATATCTTTCAGAATAGGCTTTGGGTTATTGACCTGGTAATATCCATTGTCTAGATACCAACATGGCTAGGATTGTAGATTATTTTCTTTTTGCCATAGAAACTTTCAAAAACCATCTGCTAAGTTATAGAAGGGTTGTGATTTGTCCCAGTGGAGGGCATATTCTCTATGATGAAACCCCCAAATTTTGAAATACTGAAGAAATAAAGGTTGATATTTAAACAATACTCTGAGGTTGATGAAGTATGTATGAAGGAGGCAGCAGGGTTTTTTATTGGCAGCATTTTTGTAAGCAACATAGACCTACATGCCTGGTTAATTCTAGCAAGTACTCAAAATATATTTATATTCATGAAATGTGTTCTCAATAAGCTAGTTTCAGACAGATAAACATATATAAATAACTGGTCTGTAATGATAATTTGTTCAATTTGCTTCCCAAACCACAGCTGTTGTGTTATTTGGGAGCATGGACACAGTAAGCTGTCACATATGATTTGATTCAATTTTGGGAGGGAAGATTGTAATATTATTTTGGCCAAAAGATATGGTGCAAAGGATCCTACAAACCAACCAAATAATCAACAAATGTTTATTAAACATTTTCTAGGAGCCAAGCTCTGTGTTAGGTGCTGGGAAATATAAAGAATAAAACAACCTCTATTCTCAAAATTTCATTACCAGTGAAGACACAAAAGCAAAATAAGGGCAGTCAAGAGAAATTTATTAAGTACCTACTATGTACCAAACACTCTACTAAGTGATGGAAATACAAATACACAAATGGGAAAAAATATTTTCAGAGTTTACACACTCACTCACAGAAACAGAATAAGGATAGTGGTAGAAAACAAAGGTATCTAGCATGGGAACATGAAGGACAAATGCAAAGAATTGCAGCCAAATGGGAAAAGAAGAGATGGGGGTGTCCTTTTCTCTTTTGGTTTGTTTTGCTGAGCCAATTGTGATTGTGACTTGCCCAGGGTCACACAGCTAGGAAGTGTTAAGTGTCTGAGGTCACATTTGAACTCAGGTCCTCCAGCCTTCAGGGCTGGCATACCATCCACTGCACCATATAGCTGCCCCAGGATGACTTCTTAAATAAAGATTTAGGGAAGAGCTTTTCATTCTTTTCTCCAGAGGGACAGAGGATACTAATTAAATGTGAAGAATTCATTAAAAAGGTCATAATGAAGCTGTCTTTAGCATTTTGCATTCAAAATTCCTTTTTTTACTCCACATTAGAAATTACTAAAAATTAATCTAGATTTATTGATGTAAGCATGATAATAAAGTCAGACATCTTTAAGGCAATAATTCCGCATACCAAGTTCAGATCTTATTTAAGCTTCTTTCAGGAGTTGTTGAACATTATGGTTAGTACCAGTGCAGCATTATTTTATGGTGGTCTCATATCTCTTTTCAAAATTTTAATAGGAAGGACAAAACTTCAAAATGTGCATTATACATGTGTCTATATTTAGTACCAAAGTAATGAACTTTGCAAAAGTAGAGAAGCCAAAGAGAGATAGAAATCTAGTCCCCAGATGCTGTTTTTTGTTTTGTTTTGTTTTTAGGGGTTAGAGTGGGAAATAACAAGGATAGCATCTGAGTTGTAATTACTCTATATTACAAATGTGTTGTTGACCAAAGTAATTCTCTCTTGATTTCTGAAAAGTGGAGTCAAATTCTTTATCAGTCAAATATGGAAAATCTCTACACTATTGAGAATTGAAACATACCTTGTGATTTCAAATGTTTACTACCATATTGACTTGATGATGAAAAAAGTTGACTTTGTGTTTTAGAGTTTCTTATAGACCATTCCCTATGTTTTTTACTCTCTTCTCTTTCAAAAAGTCTCTCATTTGTGCCTTCAAGAACTCAGCCCTAGAAACAATATACAACTTTATGACTAGAAAGATGTATTGAAAGACAATCTGCAGACAAAAATAGTACCAATTAATTTATTAGGAGGAAATGGACCTAATGGAGTAGTAGGTAGGCTTGGAATCAGGAAGACCAAATTCAAATGTGATCTCAGACACTTCCTAGCTCTATGACTTTAGGCAAGTTATTTAACTCTGTTTCCTTCAGTTTCCTCATTTGTAAAATGAATTGGGCAAGAAAATGTTAAATCACTCCATTATCTTTGCCAAGAATATCCCAAAGGGGAGTCATAAAGAGTTGGACAAGACTGAAAAATAACAGCAATGGACCTATGATTTCAATGTTATTATGAACAAACAAGTGTGGAAATTTTACCCTTTACCAAGGATAACTGTCTAGAATATGGAGAGTTTTAAGTATTTTCTCCAGGATTATACAGGGAAAGAACAATGAGTAATTATTTCCACCAAGCAGAATCTTGCAAATATCCAAGCTTGATTCCCTGGTTACATACATAAGAAGCAGTAATTAAACAGAGGTCTTTGTCTCTAGGGCTGATTCTCTGTATACTAAACCATATTGCTTCATTACAAATAGTTAACATTAAAACAAACAAAAACTACTAATCTGTTGTATAATCACAGCATGCTTTTTCCCTATCCTTTCTCCTAGAAGGACTAAAGTTTGGGCCTGTGATGAACTGTGTGTCTGTTGTTGAAGGAGCTGCCTTATTTTATTTGGAAAGCTTTACAACCCAAAGATTGCTCTGCAATTATATTTTTTGGTCACAATTAACTGTTAAGATCTATCTTCTTCCTTCTTTATTGGCTGAAGAAATGTTCACATCTCTTAAGTTACAGAACTTAGTATCTAGTCCAGTATCTGGCAAATAGGAGGCACTCAGTAAATGTTTATTGATAAACTGGAAAATTTATTGATTACACAATCATGCAATTTTAGAGTTTGATTTATGTATGAGCTCGTGCAACCTACAGTTGAAAATAAAAAAAGAATCTCCTCTACAATGTACTTAACAAGTGGTCATTCTTCTATAATGATAGAGAATCCATTACTTCTGTTGGTAGTCCATTTCATTTGATCTTTAAATCAATATTTGCTCCTTGGAAGATTCCTAGTTGCTTCTTATTGGAACCATGTAAATAGGCATATTCTTTTTTTCTTCCTTCAAGTATTCAAAAGTGTTAAATAATGTACCCCATTTTCTCTAGAATAAAATCCTCAATCATACCTAATTTCATATAGCATGAACCCAAATTTCACAACACTATCTTATTCTTCTCTTCCATTTATCAATTTCTTTCCCAAAATAAAGTCCAGTTCTGCATCTATTTCATATATTGCTTAGGCATCTGGATGTCCTATAAGTCATTCTATTATTCAATCAACATACATAATGCCAACTAATAAACTAAGTTTATTAAAGTCAACCCTGAACTACCAAATTCTGCCAACTTGGGTGCCATAATGCTTCCAGTTGCTCAGAGCCATCTTTGATTCATCACTCATCCATGTTCTTCTATATTTAATTATTTGCTAGGTTTTGTCGATTTTACTTCCATGACATCTGCCCCAATCATCCAGTTTTCTCAACTCACATGGCTATCACTCTAGTCCAGATCCTCATGACTTCTCTCTTTTCCAACTGTAATAGACACTTAATTGGTATTCCTACCTGAAACCTTTTCCCTCTCCAACCCATTTTCCACACGGATGTCAAACTAACATTTGATGGCAATTTTTTATTTAAGAAGTCCTAGTGATTCTCCCCTCCCCCACCTTTTTAATTTTTTTTTTTTTTTTTTTTTTAGCATATAATGGAACCCTCTCTGGCTTTTAAAATTCTTCATAACTTGCACCTATTCTACTATTCCAAGTTTATTTTACACAAGTTCCTCCTTTCTTTACTGCTCCAAATCTGCAATACAACAAAACTAGCCTTGTTGCTCTTCTCCCTCCTCTGTGTTTAAGATGATCTCTCTTCTTACCTGTAAATCTTGGAATCCCCAGGTTTTTTTTTTTTTTTGACCATACAGATACTAAGAATCATCTTCTGAATGTAGCCATTTCTAATCTCTCTTGTTGATAATACCTTCCTCCATTTTGTATATTATTTATTGTGTATTATGTTGTCTAGTCCTTCAGTTTCTTGAGGACAGCTTTGCCTTAGTCTTCATATCTTCAGTGTATAATGTTTTCTGAACATGGTCAGAAACCTTATAAATGCTTATTGTTCATCTGTTTAATTGATGGGATCTGACAAGGGTAAAAGAGAACAAGACCATCACTTCATTATTGCTCCAAGGTATATTTCTTTTAATGCAAAAGATTAATATCTTTTTTCTCCCTTTACATATAAAAATCACTTTCTTTTTGTTCTCAAAGGAAAGGACCTCAGCAATGTCCATTAAGTTCACATTAGTTTTTCTATAGCTATTCCTAGGGTACATAAAATTGAATCAATCATTCTGGTTTCCATACTTTGTTGGAGGAAATATTCAAGACTTAACTAGTTAAAGTTTTGGAGAATATGAAATCAGAAGAAAAGGAATTATAATCTCCAGGACAAAAAGTTTGGTAATACCTCTCCCTTAACCACTGTCCATATGATTCTTGATGACAATTCTCCCTCTTAGTTTACCACTGAAGGATGGCCTTGCTGCTAATTAAAACCAGATTTTTTTCTATATAAAAATATCTCTAGAGGCCACACAATGTGATCTTCCTAAGTCTACCTTCTCTTACCACTACCCTCCCCACCCCAAATTCCTATGAATAAACACAGACAAAAAGCCTGGGATATATAACTTTGTTTTTTGAAAACAACCTCCCCCTCACAAAAAATTGATTCTGACTCTGATTCAATAGAGTAAAGGTCATACTTCTTTAAAATATTTTTCCACTAAATCTGTCATGCACATTTCTAGAACATTAAAGCTACATTTATTATAAGGAAAATACCTTTGTTTAGTAAATTTAGTTTCTTCATGAACTTTTTCAGCCTCCATGATAGTTGAATCAGGAAAATGTATTATTACACTTGGAAAAGTCCCCTTTTTCAATTCAATTCAGTTCAACAAAGATATATTAAACAGATATTATATGTAAAACATGGTGTCATGACTTGGGGACACAAAGATAGGAGATATATATATATATATATGTGTGTGTGTGTGTGCATATACATATGTGTTTATATATAGAAAGCTATATCATGTAGATATGTATACACACATCACATATCACATATACATTCTATTCTCAAAGAGTTATACTATAATGGCAGGAAAAGACACATATGTAAACAATTGTGATACAAAAGGAATGATGATAAGTGCAAAGGAAAGACTGGACAAAATACTATGAGAAATTTGCAGTTATATATTTATTATCTACACAGAAAACAAAGGGTCATTGGGGAAGCCTCCTGCAGCTGAATAATTGAAGTAGCCTGGTCTCTTGGCCAGTGAGGAAGTTTACCTGATATCTGGAGGGGAGGGGTGGTGATATCTTCTTGGCCTTCTAAGTCTACTCTTTCTGCTCCCTTAAGATAACTCCCATTGTGACAAACTGGTTTTATTGTTTGGGGATAAGCACCTACAATGCCTTATTTGTTAGTCAGGAAATGCTTTTCTTGTTGTCCTTATTGATTTAATCCTGAAAGACTGAAGAAAGGATATTTCAAGTCCTATTCCAGGTGCATTGTATTTACCAAGTGTTTTGGTAAGAGGCACTCTGACCTTTCAGATATAGCTCTACTCAGTTTTCTTGTCCCTTCTTCAGTATGCATACTTTTTGGGAAGTACCGCTAATGTCAATCAGTCAGTAAGCACTTATGAAGTACTTACAAGGTGCCAAGCATACTACAGAGCACCAGGGATAAAAGAAAGTCAAAAGATAGCCCTTGCTTTTAAGAAGTTCGAAGCATAATATCCCCAAACAATAAAACCAGTTTGTAACAATGGGAGTTATCTTAAGGGAGCAGAAAGAGTAGACTTAGAAGGCCAAGAAGACATCATGGAAACAACTGTGTGAAAACAAAAGATGCGATAAACTGAACATAATCAATAGAGGAAAAGCACTAGCATTAAGGGGGATCAGGAAAGTTTTCTTCAAATACCTTCAAAACCAGAAAGAAGAAAAAAAATCCCCCCCAAAATTCTGTGCCTGACAAAGTAGTTTTTCCCTACAATTTCCTCTTAGACATTAGCTAAACTTTAGCTTTTTAACTATGCAAACCCAGAGTTCAGTTCAAATTACTCCAAGATTAAAATGAATGAATAAATCAGGAGGCATAACTACTTCTGGAGAAGCGCCAATTATAATGAATCAGTTATGACTAACTGAAGGATACAGCGCATTAAAGAAGCAAACTTTGATGTGGGTCCAAATATTAAAACTTGCAATGTCAATGTTCCCTGGAAGTAGATTTGTGTATTTTAATAATGATGATGGCATATGCTATCTTGAGTGCTCAAATAGTGAATTTTTAAAGATATACTTGGTAGTGTGAAAAAACAGAAGATATTCTCCTAGGATTTTAAGAACTCACATGCATGTTTCAAAATTGCTATGGATTATATGAAAGTTTGTAATTTAGTTCCCGGATAAGCTTCTCTAGGATTGGTTGTATTCAAGTCCTCCTGCCTAGGTAATAGGTACAAACAGTTATTAAAAAAACAAAACAAAACAAAACAAAAAAAAACCACCTTCCAGACCTATGTGGTGACTGGATACTGAATGTGGGGGTCATGAAATTATGATTTATTATCAGTAAATGTGATTTGTATACCTATTTTATATGCTTACATATTCAGGGTCGTGTAAAAATTTCTCAAGGGAAAAGGGGTCACAAGTTTAAGAAGCCCTCTCCTTGGCAAACCAGCATGTTGTATTCAAGGTGGTGCTGAGGCAAGTATGGACTGCTCTGTGCATTCACTTTATACTTAGGTAGGCTCCTACAGGAGAAGGAGGACTGTGAACTGACTTGTATCTATCAACAAAAGATTACCTCCAACTGAGGTAATATTTGTAAGGCACTTAATGCAGTGCCTGTCATTTAATAATGTACTTAATAAAGTACTTAATAAATGCTTGTACCCTTCCCCACTCCCTATCTTGTCCCCTGTAAATTTAGAAGGCATTAAGATCAAGAGAGGCATTAGATCTAACCTTGTTGCGCTCTTTTTAATCTATGGAGATCTTATTTTAAAGGGCTTTAACTTGTATGACATATTAAATGTTCAGAGATGCAGAATAATACTTATGTGCTCTGTAGTGAAAACAAACAATACATCTGGTGTTAGAATAATTAGGTTAGAATCCCAGCTATATTGTTAATTAGCAATATTACCTTTTAGGAACCATAGTTTCTTTAGTAGTAAAAAAAATATGATTAGACTTGAATAACAGTTCTGAAACTTTTTGGTTTTATAGTTTCTTAACCTTCCTAAAAATTTATTGAGACCAAAAGAGCTTTTATGCCTTTGGACAGTGTCTATCAATATTTGCTGCATTAGACATGAAAACTTATTTTCAAATGTACATATTTATAACTTCATATAATAATAATGATGATGATGAAATAATTGCAGGGTTAATAAATAATTTTTAATAAAGTATAATTATATATTGCAAACATTTTGGTGGAGAGAGTAATGCTTTTTCATTTTTTTTCAAAACTCTTTAATATTTAGATTAATGGGAGGCAGCTGGATTCTCATACCTACTTTTATATTCAATCAATTATGCTGTGTTGTTTTAGCTGCAGAATATGAAGAAAGTCCGACCTCACATTTTTGGAAAAAGTGGAATATTTTAATAGCTCTTTCCAATTAATTGTGTGTGTTCTTTTATTCCACATCAAAATTTGACAAGTGAGAGTTTGTTAAAGGTTAGTTGCTACATGGACTCTGAAACCAAATCAATGAACTTTTCATAATCTTGTCACATTATAATCCACTGGGCTATAAAGCACTTTGAGTGGGTCTTTTGCCCATTTGTGACTTTGCAACAACATGCATTTATCTTTAGGAAAATACTGGTTCACTGAGTTACGCATTTTTTGTAAATGTTAATACTTTTTGTTATACAGTATTTTAGAAAGTCATTTTTTTCATGTCACTACCAATCTCATAAAAAAAGTTTTAAGTATTAGGAAACTACTAGTGGCACAGTGGCAGATTTTATTTTTGCTTGAAAATTCAAATTTTTTCATTGGCAATAAACACTATCACTTGTTTTTCCTTGAAGTGACTCACTCCATTTTGAGAAAATGTCTGCCAAATACTCAAGACTGAATAACCATAGTGTTCCCACTGGTTATTCTTTTAAGAAAAGATGGTTTCCAGAGGAAAAATTACCTAGTTCAGCTCACAAAAATGAACTAATTTTTTCTTTATTTGTATTTTCTTCATCTGTAAATGAACTGGAGAAGGAAATGGCAAACCATTCAGTAGTTTTACCAAGAAAACCCCCAAAAAGAAATATTAATTCAGTCTTCATATCTGTAGCTAAGTTTTTATCTGATGAGTTAACTCTGTTAGAAAATAGGACCACTGTGATTTCTTTTGCTGGCTTTTCATTCAGCAGTTTTTCAATGTCGACTTTTAACTATTATGTATGCTTCTCCAGTCATTGCAGTAAGAAAACACTCTGCAAGTTGTTTTAATTTTTAGTACTGAAAAGTTGTTACAAGCAATTTTTGGCTTTTAAAACTCATACCATCTACATTTAAAATACTCAGTTTCATAGATCTATATTTCACATCCAATACCAAAATAAGGCCAAAATGGGTACATGATCTGGGCATAAAGGATGATACCATAAACAAATTAGGAGAGCAAGGGATAATTTATCCAACAGATCTTTGGAGAGAAGAAGAATTTATGACCAAAAAACAACTAGAGAACATTATAAAATGCAAAATGGACAACTTTGATTACATTAAATCAAAAAGGTTTTGCACAAACAAAACCAACACAAACAATATTAAAAGGGAAGTACAAAGCTGGGGGGGTTTATAACCAGTGTTTCTGATAAAGATTTCATTTCTAAAATATATAAATGTGTCTAATTTATGATTATGTCATTCCCCAATTGGCAAATGGTCAAAGGATATGAGCAGACATTTTCAGATGATGAAATTAAAGCCATCTATAGTCATTTAAAAAATGGTCTAAATCAGCATCGATTAGAGAAATGCAAATTACAACAACTCTGAGGTATCACCTCACACCCCTCAAATTAACTAAGATGACAGGAAAAGATAATGATAAATGTTGAAGGGGATGTGGGAAAACTGGGACACTAATGCATTGTTGGTGGCATTGTGAAATGATCCAACCATTTTGGAGAGCAACTTGCAAATATGCCCAAAGGGCTATAAAACTGTGCATCTTCCTTGACCCAACACTGAGTCTGTATCCCAAGGAAATCATAAAGAAGGGAAAAGGGCCCACATGAACAAAAATGTTTTGTAGCATTTGTTTTTATGGTAGCAAAGAATTGGAAAATTAGTAGGTACCCATTAACTGGGGAATGACTGAATAAATTGTGGTATGTAAAGGTAATAGAATATTATTATTCTATTAAAAATGATGAACAAGCTGATTTTAGAAAGGTCTGAAAAGATTTACATGAACTGATGCTGAGTGAAACAAGCAGAACCAGAAATATATTGTACACAAAAACAGCAAGATTATGTGATGATCGACTATGGAAGATTTGGTTCTTCTCTGTGGTTCAGTTATCCAAGGCAATCCCAATAAACTTTGGATAGAAAACTTCATCTGCATCCAGAAAGAGAACTAAGGAGAATGAATGTAAATCAACTCAAATTATGTTCACTTTTCCTTTCTATTTATTTTTCTCTCCAGAGGATTTTTTCCTTTTCTTCTGATTTTTCTCTCTCAACATGATTCATAAAGAAATGTGTATCAAAAACTTAATATACATGTATAACCAGAAAAAATAAATTAAAAAAAGAAAGAAAAAAATACTCAGTTCCTTTTTCTTTAAAACTTTATGATTGATCTCAAATGATGATGCAA
The DNA here is from genome assembly GCA_023553655.1 of Myrmecobius fasciatus. Classification (NCBI taxonomy): domain Eukaryota; kingdom Metazoa; phylum Chordata; class Mammalia; order Dasyuromorphia; family Myrmecobiidae; genus Myrmecobius; species Myrmecobius fasciatus. Next base: position 326,395 of record JAJPUD010000136.1, read on the forward strand.
ATTATATGGTAATATAATTAGAACTAGACAAAATAAATTAAAAGATCTGTAAAACTGAGGAAGTAAGATAATTTTCACCATGTTTTCATTTCTTATTTACCATTTTACCTAGTTTCTAAAAATCAAATTTCTCTTTCTTGAATGATAGAACTTTCTTAAATGTTAGCTCCATCTTTTTCAGCATCTTCAGATGTAGACAGTATAGTGATGGATTGAAAAAAGCATATTTTCTAGTGTTCTTTTTAAAACAGTAATCCATTCTCAAAAATAAGAAAGCATATTTTTAGAATAAAATATTACTAAATTCTTAATAAGTTTTAAAGTTTAAAGATATAGAAAAATTATAAAATATAATTGCAAAATAAAACAGCAAAATATACTTATTTTTTGTTTTTCCATGTAAGCACAAGACAAACTTTGAAATTTCAAAATAACAATTTCTTAGATAATAATGAAGTTACAAACATAATAATGGGTATAGCTAGAGATTACTGCAAGAACACAATAGAAATGCTGAGAACAGAGCTATATTTTTACCCTAAACTTTCTTTTGTTGCATCTTTCAATTATTTCAGTTACTGTCTCACTCTTCATGATCCCCTTTGGGGTTTTCTTGACAAAGATAATAGAATAGTTTGCCATTTCCTTCTCCAGATTACTTTACAGATGACAAACCTGACAGGCAAATAGAGAATACCCACAGCTAGTTAAGTATCTGAGGCCAGATTTGAACTCAGGAAGATGAATCTTCTTGACTTCAAATCTGGCATTCTATCCACTATACCTCCAAACTACCTTATATAATATATATTACATTAATTTATATTCTCCAACAAATCCTCCATAGGAGTATCCTGAATATGCAGTAAATTTTTTCTGGTTCTTTTAATATTTCATGAATAGATTAGTACCAACTCAACCTTTTCATCTGTTATCCCTCCATCTCATTAATGAAAGCCTACCTCATTTCCCAGATATACTACATCCTGAACTGTTGATTACTCTAATTATTACTATCAAGCATTATTACATAACTATCATATCAGCTATCATCATCATTTTTACTGAGTATGTATTAATAAATATAATGAGAAAGTTCCCTCAAATTACCATGAAGAAGAAAAATGAAAAGTCATCTAATTCAGTCTAATATATCTGAAACTTCAAGGACTCAAAATGGAAGCTAGAAGTAGCAAAATCAAGTAGAAATGGAAGCCAGTAAACTCTATAGAACGATCTCTGAGGACCACATATTGATTTATAAAACTACATGTTAATGTATTTCTTTTTAAAATAATGTATAAATTTATTAATATAAATCAATATATCATTAAATCAGATAGGAGTTATGTTTTAATCTGGTTCTATTGTACTCAGATGTGTTATAGGCCACATGTAGCCCATAGGTCCCATTTTTGATACTTCTGATATAGGGAATAAATTACTGGACTTGCCAAAAGAAGACTGGAATTCAATCCTATTTCTATGCTAACTAGCTATGTGATTATTAACCTCTTTGAATTTCATATTTTTCATCTGTAAAATCAAGAAGTTGAAGTAGCTAACCTCTAAGTTCCTTTTCAGCTCAAAGCTATGATCCAATGATTCTCTACATGGGACTTTTTGTTTTGTTTGTTTGTTTATTTTTGAAATAATCTTGAACATCAATCCTGAGAGTACAATTAAAATATTAGCAGGTAAATCAAGTATGTAAAGTTATGAAACCTGACAAAGTTTTCTGTTTTCAGAAAGCAGCTATATATTTTCTGGTAACTATTAGAAAAAACACACAAAGTGAACTGTTGTATTCTGAACAGCTGCTGTTGCTGTTATTATACCAAGTCAGCAGGATGTTGCTTCCATCATTGAAAGTGATGATGGCTTACATCACACAACTCCCCTCATTTTTTTATATGGTTTTGTATCTCTTCCTCATTTCATTATCCATTTTGTATTTTCTATAAATATTCTAGGGTCATAGAATATAGAGCTAGAAGATATTAGGACTCAAAGGATCATAGATTTAGAACAGGAAGATATCTTAAGGATTACCTAATCAAGCAATTCTCAAAATATGGTACACAGACCTTTTCAAGAGGTCTACAACATCAACATTATTTTCATACTAATAATAAAATAGTATCTGCCCTTTTCACTATTAATGTATACTTTCCAGAGACAGGAATGACCTGTGATGATGTTATTGCTCTAGGAGCTAATAGAATATGTTTGCAATTTTGGGGGAAATTTTTTAGAATTTTTTAAAGAAGTAAGTTTAGGGCAGGTAGGTGAGACAGTGGATAGAGAGTCACTTGACCCTATTTGTCTCACTTTCCTCAGCTGTAAAATAAGCTGGAGAAGAAAATCGTAAACTGCTGTAATATCTTTGCCAAAAAGATTCCAAATGGGATTACAAAAAATTGGATTTGGCAGAAAATGACTGAATAACAACATTAACAAATATAGACTCTGAGATAGGTCTCTAGAGGATGGCAACTATATTTCTAATCTGGGATCTTGGGGCAAATCCTGAGGTGTTTAGGATATTTTCTCTGTTGTGCATGATATTCCACTGGTATCTTCTTACCCAGTGAATATCAATTGATTGCAAATAGACATTTACTAAGTTGGTACAGCAAGTATAGTTGGTATGGTATAATAAATATTCCTCTTAATGTCTGGGACATATTCTCTTCCACAAATACCCACAGAGTTTAAAGGTAAATAGGTTCAAGCTTAGGTGTTTTATAGTGGAAAAATAGAGTATCTTTTGTTCCACATCCTTTTCTTTCCTTCATAGAATTCCTACAAAGTTCTCCTTAGGCATGATATAGCTTTCTGCTGAGTTCCTTATAGAATTCTGAAGGTGCCTAAAGGCAGCTGTCTAGTGTGTCCTCAGTTCCTTATATAGGAACAACAATCTGCCATAATATCTTTTTCCTTGGACATTATCAGGATGTTCAGGGGAAGTATAAGAACTTAAGACTTTTAAAGTTTACAAGGCCATGCTCTGATAAAGGTGGGGAGGGAACCTGTCTTCTCTCCTGTTTCTTCTTTTCAGGGGTTTTATCTGAAGTCCTTTCCATCATTAAATTGGCTCAGTGCTCAAACCGTAGAATCCATCATAGCTTTCTGGGTTTATTGAAGACCCAAAAACTATGACCAACTCTTCTACCAATCCCAGTACATTTCTTCTGTAGCACCATTTCATTTCATTTCATAGCCTGACATATTTTGTTCTTCAATTAGTTAGACTTCAACTTTGTTTAGTGCCTTTCACTGATTAGTAGAGGTTCTCACCAGATAAAGGTAATATGGATTATTATTTATTTTATTTTGTAGGCAATCAGTGTTAAATGACTACCCCAGGGTCACATAGGTAGTAAGTGTCCAAATTCTGATTTGAACTCAGGTCCTCCTGACTTCAGGGCTGGTGCTCTATCCACTGCACCACCTAGCTGCCCCCTGCCCTTACATTAGAATCATAGAAAGGATTGCAATCTGCCTTGGTGGAGAGCATACTCAAATTGAAGTTTTGGATGAATTGAAATATTGAAGAAGTGAAAGGTAGTGTTACTTTTAATTTTCCTGTGCTTACCAATTTCAGGCTTTAAAGAATGTTCTCCAATTCCAGAATTCCAGGATTGGGTTAACAAATCCATTTTCACCTTTTTAAATACCCTTTATTTAGAAACCTTTCAAAGCAAACTTCAATTATGTTACTAATTAACCCTTAGCTTTCCAGATTGAAGAATCTTAATTGTTTCAGTCTGTTCTCAAAAGGATGTCCTTATAATTTTTTGATCATCACTGTTCCCTCTCTCTGAACCATCATCAGTTAATATGTGTCTTTCTTGATGTTCAACAGCCAGGCGCATAAGCATTATTCCAGATGTAGACACATCATGCTTTGATAGTAGATAGGTATGTTTCTCCATGAATATATTAAAATAACATTTATTTTGATAGATTTTTGGTTTTATTTTGCTTAGATTTTAACCTAGTTTTCTCCTTCTTCTTCCTCAAAGCCATCCCTTGTAACAAAGAATATTTTATTAAAAGAAAAAGATGAAGAATAGAAGAATTTGCAAAGCTAATTAATACATTAAAAAAAGTCAGTCATTACTTCCCCCACCCTACATGATATGCAATATGTTTACCCATCCATCTCTGAAAAGGGTAAGGGGCATCTAATATTTCTTCTTTGATTTTGAGCTTAATCATTATAACTTTTCAATTTTTTTGTTGTGTTTTTTTTTTTCTTTCCACTTACATTTTATGGGGTTTTTTTTGCATACGTTTTCTTTCCACTTACATTTTATAGAAATTGTATATAGTATTTTCTTTGCTCTGTAAACTTTACTTTGTATGAGTTTGTTTCTATCCTTTTCTGAATTCTTCATGCCTATCATTTTTTATAATAATACAATATTGGAATGGATAGGAAATAATATTCTTTTAATTTCATGTACCACATTTTGCTTAGTCACTCCCTGATTTATGAGCATCAACTTTGTTTCCAATCTTTGCATTACTAAAAATGATATTTTGGTGCCTATGAAGTTTTTTAATTCTATGTAAATTTTTTTTATTGAACATTGGGTTATTGAGTTGCATTATTTCTGATTCTTCCTTGTCCATAGTCTGTTTCATTGATTGATTTACTCATCTTTTTTTTTTTTTTAAATCAGTTAAATCAATTAAATTTAAAAAAAATTTTAAATATTTTTTAAAACCAAATGATTTTGTTTCCCCATGAGATTTTATTTTTAGATTTCTTGTTTTAAATAAATTCAATGCTATTTTATTTTTTTTGTATTATGATATTTCTATATAGTGCATCCTCTCACTTGCCATTTCCAGTCATTTCTGCTTCCACAATTTCTCTTACATCTGTATTCCACTCTTACATCTTACATTAGTTTCAGGCCTAATTTCTTCTTATGATTCTTCTCAAGACTCAAGATGATTTGGGATTGATGTTGTAATTGATGAGAGGCAGTGATGCAATCCCTAAGAGGAAAGAGGCTGGGGAGCTGTTTCTGGAAAGTCAGTCAGTCAGCAAACATTTATTAACTTCCTACTATGTGCCAGGTACTGGTGTAAGTGCTGGGAATACAATTAGGAAACAGAAATGACATATAATGGAAGTATGCTGTTGGAGCATGTGTATATTTTCGGTTACTGATTCTGATCTGCTAACTAAACTAAAAGGAAAGGGATTATTGATTGATTGCATAAGTGAAACCAGTGTTCCAAAGGTGGTAGTCTTTTGGGGTCTTGTTCTTCATTTTCCTGCTTGATATGATAAGGTGAGATACAATGCTATAAAGAGAGAGGAGTGTCAGGTGTTCCCCATCTGGAGTCAACTGGGATTTGTGAATATAAGCCTCTTTTTTTTTTTTTTTTTTGCCTCTGAATCTATTCTTTTCTGTTTGGAATGAAGAAAATTCAAGGTGGATATAATCTTGTGAGTTTCAAAAGGTCAGGAGAGCAAGCCAACCACCAGAAATCCAGGAACTGTAGTCCATGTTAGGGAGATAGCAGACAGTAAGGATCATTCTTGAGTAATCTGCCTTCCCCAGATTAGCAACAGAAGAACTGAGAACATCATCAGCCCTTCTGGATTTAAATGTGAACTTGGTGGTTTGATTTTATTTAGGGAATGCATTGTTTGATTCATTATTCCCTAAAGGCTGATAGGTTATAAGGAAAGTACATATTTGCTGTGTTGAGAAGAAAACTATTTGTCACTTTCTCTCTGTCTCCCCCTCCCTCTTTTTCTATCATCTCTTTCTTAATTAAATTGATCTTCCTCAAATTTTTTATAGTATGATTTATGTACTTGTCATTTTCATATTCCCTGAAGTTCTTTATGTAATAGTTATTTGCAAACATATGTTCCATCACATTAAATTATAAACTCCTTAAAAACTGCCTCTTGGAAAGCTGACCCCATGCCACAATTATCTTCATGCGTCCAAATGTCTAAAACACTGGGGCTTAATTAATACTGTTTCAAGTGAATTACAATTTAATAGAAAGGATCGCACATATATATGAAGAACCAGAAACAAAACTGATATTTTTTTCATGAAACTTTCCAAATTAAAGACCATTCTGAGCTGCCTGGTATATTTATGACATGAAAATCAAAGAACTGTAATACACAGGTGCTGTGGATGGCTTTCCATACACCTTCATCCATGTGCATTCAAAGGTCAATTCAAATACCTTCTTCCTACTGTATTTTCATTGGAATCCTATAGTGCTTTGTCAGCTTTTTAAGATTGATATTTGTAAAAGTATCACATCTTCTACTGGACTTTTAGTCCCTTAAAGACAGAACTATGCTCAATTATGATATCCTTAATATCTAAACAAAGTTATTATTATTAAGAGGTGCTCAATGATTGTCGGCTTAATCAATGAATACTATGAGAATAGCTTAGCATTGTATTTTGCCTTCTAGAAGTATTATTAAAATCTAATTTAGGACATGGAATACAATAAATAGAGAATTGATCTGAAAACCAAGAAGAGTGGGGTTCAAGTCCCACTTTTGATCTTTTGACCTGGAGCAAGCCAATTAAGATCTGAGTGCTATCAGACAACTCTCTAAGACAGTAAATTGCAGAATTGGGAAGGGGAGCCTCCCATAGCAATGAAATCACAGATATGACCATACCCCCCAAATCCCTCCCCCCACAAAAACGTAACAATTTGCTAAGGATATTTATTGGTGCCAAGTAATTAAAAGTTATCTCTTTTCATTTCTACTGAGATACAAATCCCAACCTGCTCCATTTCCACCACCACCCTGCCCCCACCCCATGCCAACAGTCACAATCTAGATAATAAGCATCTTCTGTCTTACAGACATGTTGTAGCTGGATGAAAATGAAGTTCAGATATACATACATACCTGTTTATTGAAAAACTTTTTTTTTGTTTTTTTTTGTTTTTTGTTTTTTTGCAAAACAATCAGATCTCCTAGGATTAGACAGAATAAAGGATTAAGGTATAACTTTATGTAGTTAAAAATCCTTAGTTACTTTTTCTAAAGTAAGGGGGGTGGGGTGGGAGAGACGGAAGGAAATGATGCATTTGGCATGCTTGCAAAGCTGAATGTGTCATCACTTTCAGTGGATTAGAAACTTGAAACAATTATAGTTATCAACACATAAGGAAGGATTTACATTTAATATAGTTTCCTCTGGAAAGGTCCCATTTTTCCAACCTAGGATTTATCTCATTGCTCAATATTTTGTTCTGCCTTAATTTCTTATCAAGTTCATGGGGAGCTAGGCATTCCCCTAACTTTATCCCTGAAAAAATACCCTCCCCACTACCCTCCATTTATTTCATCAATTGCTGAGTCTGAGCTTAGAGATGATGAATCTATGGCATATGTCTGAGGTTAAATCTCAAGAAACTGATGTACAAAGTACAATTACAGGAATTAAAATGAGTGGGTAACAGGGTTTTTATTTCCCCAGAGATCCTACTGTGGAAGTCAAGGGAAATACACTGACGTGGTTAGTGATGTATTTATAACAGTTGGTTCTCCCACCCTTAGCCTCATTGTTTGAAGGGCCATTTTTGTTATTTCCATAAAGATCACAGAAGGCAGTTTTTGAGCAGTTTTCATTTTTACCAATGATTTATTTCCACACTTTCAGGGGCAGAGAGTTACTCTTTTAATTTTATTAACATAAGCATTGCTTAAGTAATATCTTAAACAAATCAGAGGATTTAAAATGTTGTTTAATTGTTTTTAGACTACTTGAATACAACCACCACTTTTATGTACATTTAATTTGGGTTTTCACCATTGCTTAAAACTGAGAATGAGCCAGATCAAACGTATTTAACATCATTTAACATAGTGAACTTTTTTTTTTTATTGAGGAAGTTGGGGGTTAAGTGACTTGCCCAGGGTCACATAGCTAGGAGGAGTTAAATATCTGAGGTCAGATTTGAACTCTGGCCCTCCTGACTTCAGGGTTGGTGTTCTATTCACTGCACCACTTAGCTGCTCCCTATAGTGAGAATTTTAAAATTCAATTTAGAAAAAAGAAATGCATTAAATGCCTTCTTCACTTTATATCATATAAGGAAAAGTGTGTCATAGTAGATAGAAAAAGAGTTAATTTTAGAACAAGGAAGACAAAGGTTCAAATCCTGCCCCTAGCCTATTCTGCATGGGCAGGTTATGTAACTTTTCAGTGTTCTAGCCAATTCTAGCCAATTGACAAGATAGTCTACTTGCATTAGTCAAGGGAATTTCCTTAGCCAAGAGTTTCCTGTACCAATTAAATCACAAGTCTGGTCCTTAACCCTGGTTACAAAGTCCCACACACAAGGCAGTGGGGATAGAAATGGCCCTCACTCTCTGTCCTAAAATAACTTATTCTTTAATAAGGGAGAACAGGATGGCTAGAAAGTGATGTGGAGGCTTGGTTCCAAACAAGATAATATGAAAGCTGACATAGTAGTTTGGCATTCCCAGAACAGAGTCCAAGATTCCATTCAATGGAGGGGAAATGAGGGTGATGGCTCAAGTATAGGCAGCATGATGTGGAGATGACTGTTATGTAGATTTAAGAGTCATATTTGTAGAATTTGTCTTTTTTTCCTTCAAAGGCGATAATTGAAGCTACTGAGATGAAGTAAGTCACCAAAGAAGAGAATATATTGAGAAGAGACTCAAGGATAGAGCCTTGGGGGATGCCCACAGTTAGCATACTTAGGGGAGAAAAAGGAGGATCAGATATGACAGAATAGTGAACTAGGGAGAACAGTATTGGATAAAATGACCAAATTCAGAGTGAAGATCACCAAATTTTCTCTACCCAAATGCATCTATCAGAGATTAGAAATTATAGGGAAAATTGGTGCTCATGGGATTTCTTGATAAGGGTTCAAATCAAAACTTCTTAGTTAAAAAAGTCTTTTTTTGTTCATTATTCAGAACAGTTCAATTCAATTCAACAAAACCTTATTAAGGTCTTTGCATGTTTGAAGTGTTCTAGTAGGGCATGGAGAGGCAAAGACAAGAATTGAAACATCCCCTACATTCAAGGAACTTTACAATTCTTTGTAAGTGTTATTTGAAGAAGTTTTGTCTTATATTTTTGACACTTCAATCATTATATATATGTATATATATATATATATTAATCAATGCAATCTATTCCTTTTACAAGGAAGGAAGTAGAAGGCTAGGGAAGTTGTGTCGAAGGTGAGATGTGAACCTAGTTTTCTGACTCTAGTGCAAATGTTCTTTCCATGATACTATGGAGGGTTCTACTCAAAGTCAGGCTTGCCATTAGCTTCTCTATTCTTAAATGATAGTGAAGTGAAATGAAGAAGTCATAGGATCATTCTCTCATTTCTAAAGCCTGGTAAGAAGAAAAACATGGCAAAAGAAAATAAAGGGAAAGCTATTCTTTCTTTATACCTCATCACAGGGAGAAAATTTATGCAATGAAATCATAAAGTTTTTACAAAACTCTGGGTAAACCACTTCTAAGGACATGGCAGATGCAAGATAGGAGGGATATCTTGTTCTGGAACAGTCAGTTGTTCTTTCCAGTGATCCAATGTGTATCTCCATGTACACAATCTACATGGTTGCCTAGAATTTTTGTGGAAAATTATGCCAAAATTCCTTTTTCTGCTAAAAAAAATCAATTTTAGGGGCAGTTAGATGGTTCAGTGGATAGAGCACCAACCCTGAAGTCAGGAGAATGGGAGTTTAAATCTGGCCTCACTCACTTAACATTTACTAGCTGTGTGATCCTGGGCAAGTCACTTAACCCCAAATGCCTAGCCAAAAAAAATCTATTTTTCCTTTGAGGATCAAATGGGGAGACCACATTTGTAAAGCTAATTTGTCAACAGAAATGAAAATAATATTTTGAATTTTCTGAGCAGTAAATTTCTGGAGTAGGAGGAATCAAAAATTCCCAAGTTGACCCTCAAGGCTTCTTTTTGAATAATATAATATTGTTTTTAAGTAGAATTCTAACTTCACCCTTAATCTCATGATGTCCTGGACAGGATACATTGTTTTTCAAATCAAGGGCTCCTTGTACAGCAGTATAGATTGACATTGTACATCCTGCTATATCACTGATTTTCATGGATCTGTTATAAAAGAAGTGGCCCCAGGCAGACTACATTCCTTTGAATTTAACACAGGCAGGGCTTTATGGAGACTATCATGCATGCCACAATAGCACCAGACAATACACTTTAAGTACTCAGTCAGTTCATCATTTTCTAGTCAGTCTTAGACCTCTACAGGCAAAGACAACACCAAATAAAGTCACTAAATTGAAAACTTGGAGAGAAAGACAGAACTATAGCTTTTAATGCTTTTCAACATTTTTATCAGCCTCTTTGGTAAGTATTTTAAAAAAGAATTGGCAAGACATAAAGAGTATTTAGAATTGGAAAGAACTTCAGAGATCATTTACTTTATCTCTAAACAGAAGCATGAGTCTTTTCTTTAATATCCCTTATTATTGGCCAATTGGCCATCTCCCCTGTCCTTGAAGACATTCAGTGATAGGAAATTCATTTCCCAAGGCACATTCTTCCATTTGTGAGCAACTCAGAATTTAGGAAGTTCTTTCATATATTCAACTAAAATATACTTTTCTACATTAATTTCATTTATTATTCCCAATATAAGGCAAATGGTAACCCTTCATATTCTTAGACATTTAGGATGTCTCACCTATCTACTCTCTTTCCCAGGATTGTATTACTAATTGTTAAGTCCCCTCACCATATTGTTTACCTTTCTTTAGACATTCCTATTTATCAATATCTATTCCATATGCACATTTATTAACATATAAACACCTATGTTTATTCATATAAATACACTTATAAAGACATACTATTCCTAAAATAATATATAGTGACATAATAATGACAATTCTTAAAAGTTTTCAGAGGATATTATGTTGATTATCTAATTTCAGCTCCTCAGTAAACCTGCAAATTAAGTATTAATGCTAATAAGAATACATTATTGCCTCTAGACTAGAAGCTCTTTGAGTGTATGGAATGTCTTTAACATTTCTTTTTATCTCCAGTTCTTAGAATGTGCCTGACACATAGTGGATACTTAGTAAAAGTATCATATATATGTTACATATATGTGGAAATATAAATTCGTAATAAATATTATGTATATGTGGATGTAAACAGTATTTGTAAATTTAGTAAAGTGCCTTGAATATGGTAAGTTCTTAATGAATTTTTATTAAATTGAATTGAATGTACTTTTATTAAATTGAATTGAATACAACAATTAAACTTTATCAGCAATTTCCATTGTGATTGACGAGTTTATAAAGTGTTTCCTTCACATTGCAAAGAAATGAGGATAAGTATTAGTTTCATATGTGTTAAATCTATTAAGTAAACAATTTTATCCTTTTTGAAATCCAGAAGAAAATATAGTAATGCCCTACAACTTTCATGATGAATTTTACTTGGTGAAATTTTAAATCTTCAAAGTCTTGTCACATGTTTAGTCTTTTCTGATACATGAGTCCAATGAACAAAAGCAATTTTGTTTCTTTACAATGCACAGACATAGATGGAAAAAGAAACATGAAAAAAAGAATCAAAGTTGCCTCTGAGCAATTCAAAATGTAATTTGAAAAAAAAGACAAGAAAATAGTTTGATATCCCATTTTTCATTCCAAAATTTAAGCAAAGTGCACATAGAATAGTAGTTCATAGAGAGTGTTCAAATTTATGTTATTTACCATAACAGTTATTTTTAATAAGTGGAAAAATAAATGTTCATAATAACAACTATGGATATTTAAAAGAAATTACTTGGATGGTCTATAATATTTCCTGCGTTTTCTCCTAGCACATAATGCATTATCATTCTCACTTAAAATTAAAGGTATAAAGAGCATAGAGGTTGCAATTTAATGGGTGCACAAGCTAAGATTGTGACAGTTTGGCATGAGTATATCAGCTGTTTTTTAGCCAATTTGCTTTTATTCTGTTCTAATAATACTAATCTCTGAGCAATCAGGGGCATCCTGGTATGGTTAAACATATTTTAAGACATGATCATACTTTGGAGTTATGGTCTTTTCATACAAAAAACAATTTTGTATATCTTTTGCCAGCCTCACAAAGAGAAATGAAAATGAAGTATGGAAAGAAAGATGTGTCTGAGTGGCCTTTGAAGTCAAGAAAATTAGGACTTTGGTCTCCAACTACATACTTAACTATTTTTTCATATAGCACATAATTCTCTACCTATGTCAATATATAATACATGTTATTTTCTTTTAATAGATGATATTTCCCCCACTTCATCTTTTTTTGGGGGTAGGGGGAAATCATTATCTTTTTATTCCCTCTACTCTATCCCCAACCAATCTATATGTTGGACACATCAAAAAATGTACGTATCATTCTGTACATCAAGATCATTACTTCAATTTTAGCGAAAGGGAAACAAATTTCATTATTGATTCTTTAGAGTTGTGACTGGTCATCACTGATCAGAGTTTCTAAGTCTTCTGAAATTATTTTTCTTTACAATGTTATAATCACTGTATATATTTTTCTGGTTCTGCCCCTTTATTACGTATTCATAAAAATCTTCTCACAGTTGTCTGAATCCATCCCTTTCATTATTATTCTGACACAATATTTCATCACAACAATGTTCCATTGTATTCATATACCACAAATTGTTTAGCCTTTTATTAAGTAAGGACTCATAATTTCCAGTCTTTGCTATAATAGAAAGTACTGAGGATGCAAATAAAGGGAAAAACTATGCATGCCTTCAAGAAGCTTATATTTTACTGGAGAAAGACATCATGTAAATAATTAGGTAGTTATAAAATTTGTAAAGAATAGATACTTTTTTGATATTTTTCTTTAAATAAAACATGATTCTTCCTCTTTGCAACTTTTACCCAGGGCTCCTCGTTTTATCCTCTAGAAAAAAGAGAATCAATCTTATTCTTGTTCCACATGACAGTTCTTCAAATAGAGAAGATAGCTGTCACAAACTTACCAAATCTTCTCTAGGCTAAATATGCCTAAGTATTTCAACTGATCAGTATAAACTATGTTTATGCAATGTTCAGGGAGGACTTCACCTATGGTGTGAGAGCTTGCTGAATCCTGTTCAGATGAGCACATCTACCTTTTGTTTACACCCTCACCCAATTCTGAATTGTGGCTCTAAGAAATTGTAGTGTGAGCAATGGCCATTTCTGGTAAAACATCTCAGCAGACAAGCTAAATCAGCTTGAAGATAACCAATAGGCATCAGACCCATCAATGAAGAATGCTCACAGTAGAAATGGTGGAAGAGAACAACTTGTTCCAATGGACTTCAGGGTGACTGAAATAGGTTCTGGGAAGTGCTTAGAACTTGGTCACTCATTGAAGATGTCAAAGTCATCCACTACTTGGGTCATCATTAGTGATGTTGACTCATCTTGCTGCTGGACTTGATAACTGTGGAAGAGACAGTGAGGCTGATGACTTTGCACATCTCGGCCTCACTTTAATTCAATTCACGCACAAGTCAAGATATATCATTGTTCCTCACTAAAAATGAAAGACTAAAAATAACAACAAAAAACCATGATCTTGAGATTTTTCATCATCTTGTCTCTTCTTTTTATATAATTGCTTTTTTTTAATCATAGTACTTTCTAAAATGTAGTGCCCAAAATTGAAAATAAAATTCAATGTATATACGCTCTGACAGTTCAGAATATAATGGTACTATCATCTTCCTTTTCCACTTCACCACACTTAACCTTTTTCCACTTCCCTGACCCATAGTTTCTTCATCTATAATCTATGTATAAATGAAGCACCTTTCTTACTGAATGAACAAATGAGGAGATGTATATAAGGTACTTGAAACCCCAAAGCTCTCTTAATGTCCCCTAAGATTCCATTAATGGTTTTGGTCTCCATATCCTACTATTTACTCATATTGAATTTGCAATCTATTAGAGATCATCTAGTACTCAGATTTTTAAACTGTGGCTCATGACCCCATATGGGGCCTTGTAACTGAATGTTGGGGTTACAAAATTATGATTTATTGTTAGTAAATATTTTATTTGTATACCTATTTTATATACTATATACTCAGGATCATGTGAAAATTTCTCTGGCTACAAGAGGTCATGAGTGAAAAAAAAATTGAGAAACTCTGATCCAGTCAATCTTTTTAAAAAGGGGAGCATTAGTCTGGCTCTTTTGTGAGATCCAATTCTCTTTTATATCTATCACATCTCATTTGAAAAATGAAGAAACCGATGTTCTAAGATATTAATTGTTCAAGGTCAGCTATATTCAAATCTAGTATCTTGAATATAAAATCCAGCACTTTTTCTATTTACTAGGCTTTCCTTTTTGATTTTTAAAAAAGCCTTCTGGTATTTTCACAGGTGTAGGTAGAGATCAAAAAAGGCTGTTATCCTAAATTCTATTCTTGGCCGGATATTGAGATAACAGCTAAGAGGGTTGGCGGAACAAACAGGACCACTGATTTTTGACATCAGAAATGTTGTTCCTAGAAATGATGAAATGGAAAAGAAATACAAGTTCTGAAGCATGAAAAGATAGATTTTTGAAGATTTCATTAAAAAAATTAATCAATTGCTCAGAGAAATGATAGCTTGATTAGTTTGCACTATTTTTCTATGGGAAAAAAGATTATCTTGAAGTTCAGCAAAAGAATAAAGCCAAAATTTAATAGCCAGGTAGTATAATTCTGACTAATGTTTCTCAGGGAAATATCATATTCATGCTTCCTGGAACTGACCAAACTCCAAAACGATATGACACTAGTTTCAAAAACATGATAGCAATGTACCATAGATGTTCCTTTGGATGTTTTTCTTATGATCTCCTAAAAATGAAGTTAGGAATTTGTTTTAACCAATTTATTTTTCAACAGGCCATAGATAAGCACAGATCTGGCTTGGGTGGTCATGCAAATGGAATTGCATTCATATTTGTGATATTTATATATTTTTCTGGAAATGTCTTGGTGAAAATGACATTTTGTGCATTTTACTAGCAATCAACTATGTGTGTATTGAAGTATTATGCAATGATAAATCATTTCAAATCCCCTAGGAGACTAGGGCTATTTTTTAAAATGTCATAGATCCTATCCAAGACGCTTTAAAAATTCTTTAGAAAGGACACTTACTAACAATAGTTTTATAATGGTACTCACTATAGTGAATCACTTTCCTCAACCTAAGAATTAATAAAGCAGTATGGTGCAGTAGAAAGAACAATGGGCTTTGATTCACAGGACCTGGATTCAAATCCTGGTTCTCCTACTTACTACCTATATGAATTTAGGATAGTCACTTCTCAGTTTTCTTGTTGGCAAAATAAATGTGAATGTAATATGTGACTTCCAACATCTCTTCCAGTTCTGAAATTATTATCCTAAAACTTAATCAAGCTATTAACTTAGAAAATAGAATAAACTATTAATGAAAATTTCCCCTTTAATCATGTTTATAAGAAGTGTTGAATTTATTTTGCATATATATATCAGTATTGTTCTAAGTATTGTAGTAGTGATCTTCAGTTGTTTTTTCAGTTGTATCTGACTCTTTGTGACCCCTTTTAGGTTTTCTTGGAAGAGATATTGAAGTGGATTGCCATTTTCTTTTTACAGATGAAGAAACTAGGTAAACAGTGACTTGCCCATGGTCACATAGCTTGTAAAAAATAGCATAGTAAAATTTGAACTCAGTTCTTCCTGACTCCAGGTCCAGTACTCTATCCTCTGTATCACCTAGCTCCTCTATGTTCTGTGAAGGGAAATAAAATAAATGACCGCCTGAGTATTGTGAGAGGTCATACAATAAATTTAGGGCAAAATTACTGATTTTGAGGATGTGATGGTGAACTAATATATATAGCATATGCATATATATGCATGCATCCATACAAAATAACTTTCAAGTAACACATAAAGCAATTGTTAAAAATACTCTAGTAGGGGCAGCTAGGTGGCGCAGTGGTTAGAGCACCAGCCCTGAAGTCAGGAGGACCTGAGTTCAAATCTGGTCTCAGATACTTCCTAGCTGTGTGACCCTGGGCAAGTCACTTAACCCCAATTGCCTCAGCAAAAAAAAAAATACTCTAGTAAACATAAACAGTAAAGAAAACAAAAATGTAGAAATTAATGGACAACTTAAATTAATAGCATATTTAAAGCATGAGAAGAGACATCTTAAATATTGAATTAGTAGTTTTTTCTTTAACTCCAAATGCATGAATAAATGATTTCATTAATGTAGAAGTCCCTCAAGCAACTTATTATCTATGACAGAGTAGATAAATCCTTAGGAGTTGCTTAAGGTACAGAGAAGCCAAACAGCTAGTAAAGAGAAGAACAAGAATTAAATCTAGGCCCTCAAACTTCTGAACTTATCACTGTCTGCATTAAATTACATGGATCCTTACCTCAAAGCACAATGCACTGTTAATGAAACTATCTTGAATTGCTTGAGAATGAGTTATATGATGCCATATGTGATGGCATATAAGTGTTTTCTTGTACCATTAAGTAGAGTGAACTTAGGTATATGGCACAGTCATGAAACTTTTCTCAAAGAGACAGTGATGGTATAGTATAGACATTCTTAACCTAGGGTCCATGGACAAGAACTTGTGAATTTAGATGGGAAAAAATTACATCTTGATTTTTCAATAGCTTTTACCTAAAATTCATCATTTCCTCTCATTACGTAAAAACATGATTCTTAAAAGTGGTCCATAGACATAACTGAATCGTCAAAAGACTCCATGATATATAAAAAAGGTTAAGAAAATCAGGTATAGTAGACAGCATACTAGTATTAGGTCTGCTTGTTGGCACATGATAGATCTTTTTGGAAGTAAATCAGTGCTTTGATTTCTAATCTAGCCAAGTTCTAATATCTTTAGAGATGCTAGAATAATTATTAGTTTTATTTTATTTTTTAAATCATTTGGTCCTCGAAACCTTATGTTCAAGTTCTCTAACTTTACTAGAATGATTTTCAATTTCTGAAGATAATTTTGGATGGGTAGAAAGGTTTTTAATCTTGAAGTTAACCTCATAGCTAAATCCATGGTTGAATGACAAACTTGAAAGTCTAATTTGAATTCTCAGGATTAATGTTTTTGAAGACCGTTCATTTTTCCATTCAGCTGAGTTCAGCAGCTGAGCAAAATCGAATTCCATTTTTTTTCCAGTGGGCTGTTACAGTGACAAGGGCTCTATACAATAAAGTCTATTTACTCATCCCAATGGTCAGTTACCTCCCTCATGACCTTGTGGAGCCTGAGGTAATATGTTCTGCATGGTAGCATGGGTTTGAGATGAATTGAAGTAACTGCTGACAATTATGCATTGTATCTAGTTCTTTATCACATTGGGGTGCTACTGTAAACCTCTATGTCTCCTGCAGACTGGTTTGAGATGCCTGCTCACAAGAGAAGTCACGGGGCATACCTTATCCTGGTCTCAAATACTTTTATTTTCCCCTTCTTACTTCCCACCAATTTTCAATACATTTTATAGAATAATGTGCTCATTTCTAGGAAGGCTCATCTTTCATTTCCCAAATCTAACATTGTTTTCAGTCAGCTCATTTGTTGTACATGATGTACATCACATGTTATCAAAAATGTGGGATATTTGCTCTGGACATTATTAATAGCAACTTCAAAGTGTAACTGAGCAGTCAGAATTTTTTTTTCTGGATTAGATGCCTTCTACCAGACACCAGAAACCCTTGCGTATCTGGGAAAGTAAATAAATATGGCATATCATGTTTGCAATTGCAAAGATTTCTGTGTTTAATGTGTGTAAAATCAATTGGAATGTTGGATTATCTTTGTAACCAACTCAGCTGTAGTTTGGATATGGATTCAGGCAAACTTACAAGGAACAAGTACCTTAGTTTGAGTGGCAATAATATAGTAGGACCTAATATGCTTGCTCAAAAAAGTAGTTCATTTAAGAGGCTTTATATACTAAAAGCACATTACACTTTAAAATGTTATTTAAATATATTCATGAGCTTTCATATTACTTTCATTTCCTAATTTATCCATTTCTAATTAGCTAGAAAACTATGTCTTGTAACAAAGACTCAATCAAATCTCACAGTATATGTAGTGTTCTACATCCATCTCACCTCTAATAAGAAAGTAAAGAGAGGTTCATTTTCATTTCTTTTCTCCAGGGTCAAGTTTGGTCATTATAATTTAATAGGTTTCAATTTTGATATTCTTTGTATTAATGTTGTTGGAGTCATCATGTATATTATTTTTCTGTTTCTGCTTACATTATTTTGATCACATAAGTCAAAGCTTCTTAAACTGTGAGTTACAACCCTATTTGAAGTCACATAAGTGAATGGGGGGGTCACAAAAATTTGGCAACAGTGAAAAGTATCAAATATTCCATCAATATTTGATTCTTTATATAAAAATAAACAATTACATCAGTCTCTGTATACAAATATTTTCATCTTTAATAAATGCTAAAATTATATGTATCCCAAACATGTGTTTTAAAATAAATTTCTTTATTCTTTATTATCAGTAAATATTTGATTTATATATCTTTTATATACCTATGTACCTGGGATCATGTAAAAATTTCCCAGGCAAACAGTGGTAGCAAGTTGGAAAAGTTTAAGAAGCCATGATATACATTTCCTGGCTGTGTGACTCTGGGCAAGTCACTTAACCCCAATTGAAAAAAAGAAGAAGAAGAAGAAGAAGAAGAAGAAGAAGAAGAAGAAGAAGAAGAAGAAGAAGAAGAAGAAGAAGAAGAAGAAGAAGCAGTCCTGATATAAGTTAATCAGGAAAGTCTTATTCCTTCCTATTTTGCTTTTGTCATTTTTTAAGTGACAGTCATATTTCATCCCAAGCACATGCCAAAATTTATTTAATCATTCCAAAATTGATGATAATCTATTTTGTTTCTTTTTTTATTAGACAAAGTGCTATTATGACTCCTTTTTTTTCTCTCCCAGTTTTTGATATCCATGGATCTCTGAATCAAAGGATGTGGACACTTTAGTCACTTTCTTAGCAAGCTTTTAACCTACTTTCTGGAATAGTTAAAGAAATTCACATCCTTTACATTTCATCTACAATATATTAACATGTTTATCTTTTGATAGCTTTTATAAGAATGATTATTCCCTCCTTTCATTATTTTTCACAACTTAATGGGTATGAGATGAAACCTAAGAATTATTTTGTTTTTCATTTAGTCTTATATTATTTGTAGAAATCTTTCAAATGGTTTCAAATAGAAGCATGAAGTTATCATGAAAGTCTTAGTTTATATCTAATGACAATCATTTTGGAATGACATTTTTGTAACGTACAAATTTTGTGTATGTGTACATGTGTGTTAGTTCCCTATAAATCTTTGATATCATACCCTTACCAGAGATATTTGATACAAATATTTTGCCTTGGTCAGTTGCTTTTCTTCCTTTGTTAGTTATACTGATTGTGATTATGCAATAATTTTTCAATTTCATATAATGGAATTTATCTATTTTTTCTTGCATAATTGCTTCTACGATTTGGCTAAGAATTTTCCTCCTAACCATAACTATGAAAGATACCTGAAATAGTTCTCTTCTAGTTGTTTTCATGGTGAACTTTAATATTCATGTTTTATATCCCTTTTGAGCTTATTTTGATGTATGGTACCAGATATTGATCTAAATTCAATTTCTGTCAAACTTACATTTCAATAAATTATATTTATGTATTTAGATACTTAAAGCAAAAAGAGAAAATGATTATCTTTTAAATGATACTTTATAAAAAATGGAAACTGACATTTAAAAAATTGCTTCATAAACAAAGCTTGAAAAACAACTTGATATATTGAGTAGAGAACTTTCTTTGGTCTCAACTATTGCCACAGATGTATACTAGTTGTATTACACTGGGAGAGTCATTGAAATTCTTAGTGTCCCACATAACTATGCAAGAGTGTAAATTATAAACAAATTCATAAGTATTTTTAAGTTTTCACTATATGCCAGATGCTAAGGATGTAAATACAAAGTATAAAGCAATCTCTCACAAGCAGATTGTATTCTAATGGTAAAGGGAATAATTACATATGGTATCATGTATATGATATTACAAATAAATACAAAATAATTAAAGGTGAGGGAGTGAAGGAGTGAAGGAGGGAGAATATTAGGAGGGCACTAGCAATTGGGGGTATCAGAAAAAGGCATTTCATATACAAGTGGTACTTGAAGTATATCTTGAGGGATAGACAAGGCAGAGGTAAGAACAGAGTGAACTCTAGATAAGGATCTGCTTTTATGTGGTATACATATAAAGCATTTCGAAAAAAGGAAGGAAAGCAAAGGGAAGGGAATAAAGTAAAACATAGCTTAAGATAAAATAACTAAAGACTTGATTTTATCAAGAAAATCCAAGTACTCTAAGTTTTTTTATGACATAAAATGAATTTTTATCTTATTTTTCAGTCAATTTTTATAAAATTCATAACAACACCTGCAATTTCTTATTTTACAAAGAATTTCATTATACTATCAGAGTTGATGTTGATCCTTTTGATTGAATGAGGTTTAATAAAGTGTATGAAGCAGGTTGAAAAAAAAACAGACCATTGTGAAGGCTACAAAGGAACAGCAAAATAACTCACCAGGTTTCTGGCATTTCTGCAGGGGCTGAACATATTGTCTAGAAAATTATTGATTCCAAACTGAATTAACTCACTGAATTAGTCAGTCCTATATCATGTTACATCTCTAACTATCTATCCAAGTCATCTTACCATCTACCTTGCTATATTTTGCTTCTCCTTACTATAGAAAACATCAACCCACAGTCTTTGGGAAATTTATCCTGAAGTTAAGAATCTGATTAATGAGGGAGTGAGCATAAATCTCAACTAGTTCATTTTATCCATCTAGCTTCATCCAATTTGATTCCCCCCCCCCCTCCTCCAAACTTCCCCTTTCCATTTCTTGCTCTGGGCACCAAAATTAAGACTCTAAATTGCTTATGGAAAGGATATGCCAAGTCACTATTCCTGTGATTCTCTAGATCCAAACTTCCTTTCTTGGTTATCATTTTTGTATATGTATTGTCTTCTCATGTAGTGTAAGCTCCTTGGGCATGAACTGCTTTGCTTTCATATTAGTGTCCCCAAAGCTTAATATAGTGCAGAGTTCATAGTAAACATTTGATAAATAATTTTCATTGATTAATTCTTCAAAACTCTTATCTTAAGTCATTCATTTGACATATTGCCCTGAAGAATTTATACATTAATATAGGGCAAAATAATTGCTAATTAGGGAACAAAATGAAAAATGTATTGAATTTGAAAAGCATGTTAACAATGTTGTACTTCCTTTTTAACTTTTTACAATTAAAAATGGGCCTGTTGAAATTTCTATACTCATTGATTAATTCATTAGCAAAGAATATGAAACCTGTAAATTGCCAATAGGTTCATTTCAAAAGAAGATTTGAATAGATATTTGTTTCATTTAAATTCAGTAAATATTGTGTGGAATATCTAGAACTCTTAGTATTCCTTGCCTCGGGGGAATGAATAATAAGGTATGATTTCATCATAAAGAAAAAACAACCCTCTAAAATTAGGCTAGGTTAAGGGATGACCTTGAGGAGAATAGGAAAAATATCTGGGATATTGAAGTGGGAAATTTAATAATGAGAAGCAGAAGGCAAACCCAAGGACCACATTTTTTTCCATAGGTTAAAATCTGACATTTGTTGATGAACTAGGGATTTAAATAGTTTCTGAGAATTTTTAAAACCAAATGTCCTAGGAGGCACAGAGATATTCTTGGTATGATTCTGCCTGGGAAATTACAAGTAAGTATAAATAAGAAGTGCATTTTAAGAGGTGTGAATGAAATACCTATTCTTTAAATTTCATGTAGGTAACTGTGGGAGTTGAAAAATACTTGTTCACTGAATTAGTATTCATAAAAATACATTAAAATGAAGAGCAAATGTAAAGAGTCTTTGCAATGTAAGTATTAAAAAGTTGAAAAGCAAGGAAAAAAAGCAAGATTTTATTCAGCCCCTACTATGTGCCAGATACTGCATGCCTTTATGGGCATTATACATGTTACCTTATTTGGCCCTTGCAAAAATCTTGGGAGATAGGTACTATTTCTCTGCCCATTTTATAGAAGAGGAAACTGAGGTGAACAGTGTCTGGATTTGAACTCAGGTCTTCCTGATTTTCCAAGGTCAATGGTATATCCACTGGGACATTTCAAGAAAAAATATTTCAAATTATTCTAATAACTATCTATGAGATCTATCAGATAGGTAACATCTATCTGCTTAGATATTTATCTTATTTGTCATATTATCTATTATCTTAGATAATAGAACATGTAAGCTAAAGTCTCCTGAAATCATTTGCTCAGTTGAGACTCATTTTTGTAATCTAATGTCACTCATATGTTTTCTGTCAGTTTCTCTTCCTTCAGCCATATCTTAAATGATAAGGTGGCCTTACTCCTTGCCAACATTAACTCTTGTATTTGTTCAATTGATCCCATTGCTTTCTATCTCTATCAACAGATTATCCCCTCTGTTATCCTCACTCTTATCACTTATTTTCAATTTTTTCCCCTGTCCACTGGCTTATTCCCTAACTACAAACATTTCCATGTCTCCTTTATCCTAAAAAATGTTTCACTTGATCTTTCCATTCTTGTTATCATCTTTTAAAAATATTTTTATAATATATTTACTTCTATAATATCATACCAATCAAACTACCAAAATTATTTTATAGATCTAAAAAGAAACAAAATTTATTTGGGAAAAAAGGTCAAAAACATTAAGGGAACTGATGAAAAAATATAAAGGAAGGTGCCTAGCTTCTCAAATTATAGCCTAGATCTCAAACTATGTTGCAAAGCTGGTTGCATCCATGATTGATGATAACCATCAAACTGGTTAAGAGTTGGGGAGGTGAATCAGTGGAATAGATTGGAAGCACAATACACAGTAGATAATGAACACAGTAATCTGATATCTGATAAATACAAAGATACCAACATTTGGGACAAGAAATCACAATTTGACAAAAACTGCTGATAAAAAAATTCTGGAAAGTAGTTTGGTAGAAAGTAGATATAGACCAATATATCACACAATATACTAAGACAAGATCAAAATGACTACATGATTTAGACATAAAGAATGATAGTAATATCACCCTTTATATATATATATATGTATGTAATATATATATGATATAGTAATATCACAATACTGTACTTGTCAGATCTGTGGATAATGGAAAAAATTATGAAAGATAGACATCATTATGGAATTTTGAGTGGATAATTTTGATTACATTAAATTAAAAAAGGTTTCTCATAAACACAACCAAAGCAGCAAAGATTAAAAGGAAAGTAGAAAACTGGGGAAAGAATTTTACAGTAAGTGTCTCTGGTGAAAACCTAATTTTTCAACTATACAAAGAACTGAGTGAAATGAATAAAATACAAGTCACTGACAAATTGATAAATGGTGAAATGTTATAACAGTTTTCAGTTGAAGCAATCAAAGCTATTTATAATTATATGAAAAAAATGCTCTAAATTACTATTAATTAGAAAATGCAAGTTAAAACAATTCTGTAGTAGTCTTCTTATGTTCCATGAATCAACTCTCCATCTTTTCACTTTGGGCATTTTCTATACCTCTCCCCCATTCCTGGAATGCTCTCCTTTCTCTTCTCTACTTTTCAGCTTCCCTGTCTTCTTTTAAGTCTCAACTAATATCCTCACTTTCTGCAGGAAGCCTCATGTTACCCTCTTAAAACTCAAGTGCCTTCCTTTTGTTAATTATTTCCTACTTATTCTGTATGTAGCTTATTTCCTTATATTTCTTGGTTGTCCTTCCCATTCAATTATGAGCTTTTTGAGAGTAGGAATTTCCCCCTTTTTTTGGAGGGGGGAGTGATCCTAGTGCTAACCACAGTGCCTCGCCCATAGTGGGTACTTAATAATTTTTTATTGATTGATTAATTGATTTTTTACCACCAAGTCCGAGGCTATCAGGATGAGTTCTAGATACTTCCTTTCATTAATATGAGACTCCCAGAGTTAGGGAGAAGATATTTTCCATAAGCAGAGGTGACAAGATAGAGTCAAGTGAAAAATCATCTATCTGCTTAGATTTAGCCCTTATAAGCTTGGTAATAGCCAAGTAGTTCTGCAGTTTCCCAAAAGTCATTGGCTTCCTCTTCTCTTATTCAGCTTGGGACTTGATTTGTAGTATCTATTCCTTATCAACAAGCTTTATAGAATGGTCATCAATATCCACCTTAAAATAGGGGTAGTAGGCATTCTTCATTTATTTATTTATTTATTTTTTCTCTGAGGTTGGACAAGCCAAATGTCTTTGAGTGATTACAAATCTCTTCCAGGAAACATGGCAGTATTATGAGATTGGATGCATCAGTACATCACTATCTATAGGGAATCCATAGTTAACCTGGAATCTTCACTTATCTTTTTCTACTGTGAAATTCTATGACATTATTTATGTCATATGCTACATATATTATATCTTTATGCTACATATCCTAATCTACTTTATATCATATTTATTGATGGATTACACAGATGTATATGTAAAATGCTAACTTCTTTGTTTATTATATTGTTTTACATGACTTCATAAAATATTTATATTGTGAAGAAACATCTTATTTTTGTTTATGCACATTTTTTCTTATATTTGTAACATATCTTGTTTTGTGTATCTTATTATATATATCTTATTAAATTTAATTTTCTCCATGTACTTATTTAGTTCTACGTTGTTAAAACTAGAAAAAACTTGAGACTTAATTTCACTCAACTTTAATTTTCAAATGAGGAAACTGGCAAAAAGGGTTTATGTGACATTCCTAAGGCCATGTCGCTATTAGTGGTGGTTCTGAGACTCAAATTCAGGCCTGAAGGACTATTAGTCCACATTCTTAGGTATTAAATATAGGAAAACATAGGGAAGTAAAGGCAGCACTTAAAGTTAATTTTAAAAGAAATGATAGAAATGCTGAAAAGAGGCATGCTAAAGTGAATAGAGAGTGGCCTCAGAGTGAGTAAGAACTGAGTCCTGCCTTATGTAATTGCTGGTTCTGTGATCTTAACTTCTTAGTGGTCCAGGGAATTCCTAAGTACTATAAAAGTTTCAAAGAAAGTGTTACCTGGTGTGTGTGTGTGTGTGTGTGTGTGTGTGTGTGTGTGTGTGTGTGTGGTGGGGAGGTTTCCTCAAGCAGAAACCATTATATCAGTTATATTGGTCTATAAGGGAAGAAAGTAAACTAGCAAGTAAGAAAAAAGAAAGAAGCAAGAGAAAGAAAAAAGAGAGAAATAAAGAAAGCAGAAAGAGAAAGAAAAAAGGTAAAGACAATGAATGAGAAAGAGAAAAGAAGAAAGAAAAGAAAAAAAGAAAGAAAAAAGAGATAAAGAGAGGGAACAAAAAAGAAAGAAGGAAGGAAGGAATGATAGAAAAATATTCAGAGGGAAGGAGGAAAAGAGAAAGAAAGACAAGGGGAGAAAGACAAAGAAAAAATAAAGAAAACAAAAGAAGGAAGTAAACAAAAAGTGAAAAAAGGAAGAAAAGAAAGAAAGAAAAGAAATATGTTAAAGGAAGAAACAAAGAAAGAAAACAGAAAAATGAGAAAGAAATGGAAGAAATAAAAAGGAAGAATGAGAAAGAGGTAAAAAAGGAAAGGAAAGAAGAAAGAGAAAAGAAAAAGAAAGAAAAGAACAAAGGCAGGATAGAAGGGATGAAGGAAGGAAACAAGAAAGGAATGAAGGGAAGAGAAAGAAAAAGAAGTAGAAAAAAGAGAAAGAAAAGAGGTAAGAAGAAAGAAGGAAAAGAAAAGGGAAAAAGAAAGGAAGAAAAAGGAAGGAAGAACAAAAAGAAAGAAAGTTAAAAAAAAGAAAATGGATAAATGCAAACCTATTGGTGGTTTTTGTTTCCTTATTTATAAGTTGGTCATAGGATAACTAATAGGAGAGAAAACAAGTTCAAATTTTGTCTTTTCATTGATACTATCTTAATTTATCAAAACAATTATCTAACAGAGAAGTCTATTTCAACTGCATAGATTTAAAAAGGATCTGCAAATATTTTCAATCTCAAAGGAGAAGCATCATTATTTCTTTTTTAATATATATATATATATATGTGTGTGTGTACATATTTATACAGTTATCTTGCTGTACAAGAGAAATCGGATCTACAAGAAAAAAAATTATTTGAGAAGGAAAACAAAATGCAGGCAAACATCAACAGAGAGCGTGAAAATGCAATGTTATGGTTCACACTCAGATCCCACAGGCTGCTCCCTGGGTGTATATGGCTTTCTTCATCACTGAACAATTAGAACTGGTTTGAAACATTTCATTGTTGAAGAGAATCATGTCCATCAGAATTGATCATCATATAGTCTTATTGTTGATGTGTACAATGATCTCCTGGTTCTGCTCAGTTCACTTAGCTTCAGTTCATGCAAGTTTCTTCAGGTCTCTCTGAAATCATCCTGCTGTTCGTTTCTTATAGAACAATAATATTCCATGTTATTAACATATCATATTTTATTTAACCATTCTCCTATTGATGGGCAATCATTCAGTTTCCAGTTTCTAGCCACTACAAAAAGGGCTGCCACAAACATTTTTGAACATGTGGGTCCCTTTCCCTCCTTTAAGATCTCTTCAGGATATAGGCCCAGTAGAAACACAACTGGGTCAAAGGATAGCATCATTATTTCTTGCTCCTGCTCTGGGAACAACTTGCTGTTTCCAAGGGTTTGTTAATATACTGCAATGAAATGAATTTTTTAAAGGGGTAAATGGTCATTCTAACTTTAGTTGCTTCTGTTGTTATTAGTTGGTCTTTTCCAGTTTCCTTATTTGTGAATGGCAGGACAATGGGACGACATGGGAAAAATTGCTCTTGTGTTAAAATAGAATACAATTTTCTTAAGGGTTCTGGAGAGGATGGTTTCTACATTCTTTTGTCCTTGTGTTCCTCTTCCTTCATGTTGCTGCAGGGCTGCTCTTAGAAATGTCAACAAAGAAGGTATTCCTTCTCTGTCTAAAGTAGTTAAGCATTCTTCATTGTTTAGTATAAACATTATGGAACAAACTTCCTAGCTTTCTCTCTAATTTCCTCAAGATTCATATGACAGAATAATAACTACTGTACATCATTTGTATATCTGGATCATGGAAGAATTGCTAACTTTAGCAAAAGATAATAATTTCCCAGTCTTATTTAGTGACAATCCATTTTTATTAAAACAAACAAACAAAAAAAAAAGGTCATGTTCTTTTTCAAAGCAATCAATAAAAATAATCTTCTCCATTCATTCTTATTTAAGTTAAATTAATAATTCATTTAAAATAATGATTTTAAAAAACATAAATCTTAATAATAATGAATAATAATAATAAAATAATAAAATGACATTAAGAAGCATAGATATTAATTTACCAAATAAACTTTTAGGATATGCATACTAACATTGAAAAAATTGTGTCTGCTTTTAAGGAAAGTACACTTTATTGGGAGAAAACACTATTCCATAAAAAAGACTTTTTTAAAAGTGATATCAATGCAAAATAACCTGAAAGGCAGCACTAGTAATTGGGGTGACCAAGATAGGCCTCCTATATAAAATAGCATTTGACCTGGGCTTTGAAAGAAGCTGGGGATCTTACTAGGTAGAGGGGAATTTCAAACACTAGGTACAACCTAACAAAGACATTCATATAGGAAATGTAATATTGTCTATAATTCAACTTCTTAAGTTGCAGATTGAGACCCCATATGAAGTCTCATAACTGAATGTTGGGGCTACAAAATTATGATTTGAATGTTTGAATTATATGCCAATTTTACATACCAATATACCCAGAGTCACATAAAAATTTCTCAAGCAACCTCCCCACCACACACACACACACACACACACACACACACACACACACATACACACACACTACAGGTAACACCTTCTCTTCTTTCTTTTCTTCCTTTTTTCACTTTTTGTTTACTTCCTTCTTTTGTTTTCTTTATTCTTTTCTTTGTGTGAGTGAGAAAAAATTATGAAACTCTGGTCTAGAGTAAGAAGGCCAGGTTGATAGGAGTGTAGACATTATGAAGGAGAGTGATGTTACAATAAATACTGAAATGAACTTAAGAAGTCAAACATAGAAATACATATTTTACTTGAGACAAAATGAGTAGTTAGAGTTTATTAAATGGAGGAGTACCATAGAGCTGTGTTTTAGGAATATCATTTTGGCAGATATGTGGATCATGGGTTGGAAAGGGGAGAATTTAAGTAGAACATCAATTAGAAGACAAGTATAATAATCTGGGAGCTGAAGAAGACCTGAACTAGGTGTAGCCTGCTCTCTTCAAATGAAGGACTCATATTCCAAAATACTAAATAATTTTGACTGTTATTTTCTATTTCCAAGGCATAGTTTGGAAAACTTTTGCAAAATGGAGAGCTAGACAAGCTGATTACTGTTAGAAGGTGAGTAGAGGGGAAACTTTTTTCCCTGCTTTTTTTCTTTGACAGACATTTTGGTGGGAGAATTTGCCTAATTGGGTCCAGAAATGCTATACACTAACAAATCACTTATTTGGCTTTGTTGAGAAAAGTGCTTCACATAAATGAATTTTCTAGCTAAGTAAGATTCCTCAAGGGCCAAATTTGAAAGCAACAATAATGAAATTTAAATATTTTAATGAAAAAAATTTTAAATGTTTTGCACCCTTCCCTGCCTTCTAAACAGAAGCCCTTAAAAAATCATCTTTTAAACTTTTTAAAGATAAATGTCAGTTCCTTTATCTGCCTTATTTTCCTTATCAATGAAATTAAAGGATTAAAGGATCTCTGAAGTCCCTTTGAGTTGTGATTATCTATGAAAAGAATAAAAAAAACATTTAATATCCCTCTCTATGATATGATGGTTTTATATATTTTATTCTTGGCTAAAGTTGGAGTACAATTATTCCTTCCACATACTGACATTGCAGTTTTGATATATCATTGCTTGGTATAAGAAATTAAATGGGAATTTGGGGGCTTTTCTGTAGAAGCTATAGACAGCATTCAAAGGCCAGCAAATGACATAGAGCCTATGACCAAATTCTTAATCCAAGTTTTACAATAAGGTACTATAAACACCCTATAAAAGTAAAAAAAAAAAATCAGTCTTCTTTTCTGGTATGAAGGAAGGGTCAAAATAATTTTGTGGAATAAATAATTGACTTACTATTGTCTGAACAGTCATCTTGGGTTAGCCAGTGACAGTGAGATGGTGGAAGAACTCTGAAGGTAGTACTGGATGTACAGAAGGTACTATCCAACCTATAAAAAAATTAGGTAGCCTGTATTCTTTGGAAATCTATAAAACATTTAACTGTGATAAGCACAGTTAATTTTAACATATATATTTTTGTTTTGTAAGAAAAAACCTTATAAAATTACATGTGTGAATACTGTAGAAGACTGGAAACTATTTATGTCTTTGAAAAGAGTACTTATAAGAAAGATCCTAATATATTTTGAAAATATATTAGTTGAATGTGATCATATTACTTGGCTGTATGCCCAGTTGCTATCTACTGCAGATTAAAAAGTAGCACTGAATCACTTTAAATCAACTACTCTTACCTTTATGATTCCTACCAAGGGAATCACAGAAAATTTATAATTTGTCTGATTTTTCTGATTTTTTTTGAAAACATTTTATTCATTCCTCCTCTTGACCATCATCCAAAAATGTATATTCAAGAATTAGACTAATATTATATTTATGGAAATTTATAACATTGGCATATTTTATAACAGCACAGAAAAATACATCAATGCTTTTCTGAAAAGAATATATAGTTTTGGAATTATGATTCATCATCATGATTATAATTGGTGATGACATTTCTATTGCTATCTGTGATTTAGAGAACATAATTTTACTTGAAATAAACTCATTTCATTAATTATTAAATTTATCGGTTCATTTTGGCCACCATATGCAAAAAGGAAAAAGATTGAGCCATTTCTCTTAATCTGGTTTTATTTTGTGTCTCCCTTGATACGGTGAACACCCAGTTCCTCAAATTTTAGTTGATTGACAGTGCCACTGGAGAAATTATTTGTATAAGGGTGACAGGAGGAGGACAGGTTAAGGAGGCAAAAGAGTTAGAAATCATTAAAATGTAACCAGAAAAGGACACACTTAAATTGCTAGATAAATTACCTCAAAATGATTCTATGTTTGGAACCAAAAAAGAGACACATCAGTGACAATATAAATGTCAACAATGAGTTTGGTTAGATTGGTCTAGAATCTCTCCATATCTTTCTGTCTCTACTCTCACTGTATCTCTCTGCTTCTCTGTCTTTCCCCATTTTCTTCCATCCATGAATTTTTTACAAATCAAACCTCAAAATAAGTCATTTTTTTCTACTGATCATTGTCCCCCTTTTATCTATAAATCCATCTTTAACTGTCCCCTAGCCTAAATCTTCCACATATAGCTTCTATTAATTTCAAAAGAAGTTACACTTGCCGGTGTGTGTGTGTAAAATCTAAGGATTTTTCTGTTATTTATAATTCAGTTTACATATATATATGTATATACAAACATATAATTCTGTTTCTATATATGCATGTGTACATATGTGTATATATATATATATACATATATGCATACATAAACATCCCTCGAAGCATAGAAATGATTAGGGATAGATTGTGATTCAACAAAAGCAGGTAGGTAGTGCAGTGGATAGAGCATTGTGTCTGAAGTAGGAAACAACCCATCTCAGACACTTTTTAATCTATGTGACCATAGACAAATTATTCAATCACTCTCAGCCTGTTTTCTCATTTGTAAAATGGGGATAACGCTAGCACTTACATCACAGGATTGTTATGAAGATCAAATGAGATGTTTGTAAAATGGTTTGCAAACTTTGATGTTATACATAAATGTTAGTTATTTTATATAACTTATTTGGAATGTATTGCTTTCAGGTTATCTTATGAGGTATTACTATAAAGTGAAGAGAGAGATTTTTTGACCAATATAATGAAATTTCTACATCTATATCAGTGTTGTACTTTAAAGTAACCACCTTGGGGATGGATATATATATATGTATATGTATATGTATATGTATTCAAACTATATTAGTACCATTGTTCAAAATATTTTTGGAATTCTATTTTGGAATTGCCTGTAGAATAAGTCCATTCATTGCATTCTTATTTTGTCAGATAAATCATATAAAGTACTCTGTGAACTTTAAAATATTGTATCAGTGCTCGCTATTATTATATTATATCATTAGTAGTAGTATTAGTAAGTCATCTGTTGGCTCATAGATTTGGAAAAGGGGTCTTACACATTTAGTCCAGATCCCCAATTTTTTTTTCTTTTTTTTTCTTTTTTTTTAATTTTTATTTTATTTGCATAACATATGTGTGGGTAATTCTTCAACGATAACCCTTACATAGCTTTCCGTTACAAATTTTCCCCCCAACTCCCCACCCCTCCCCTAGATGGCAGGATATCCACTACATGTTAATTATGTTAAAATATTGGCAAATCGAATATATGTATACATATTTCCAAACTTATCATTGGTGTGCAAGAAAAATCTTATCTACACAAACGATATATCAGATAAAGGAAACACAATGTAAGCAAACATCAATCAAGGAGTATGAGAATGTTATGTTGTGGTCCTCATTTCGCATCCCTCTCTCTGGGTGTATATGGCTTTCTTCAGTGAACAATTGGAGGTGGTTTGAAACATTTCATTGTTGAAGAGAGCCATGTCCATCAGAATTGCAGATCCCAAATTTTTACAGAAAAGGAAACTGATACAAATATCTATCTATTTAACTGTATCAATAGATAGATTATATATATATATATATATATATATATTTATATATGTGTGTGTAAAGAGACACACACATATATGTATATAGGTAAGTATAGGTATATATGCAAGTGTATACACTCATAACACATATAAAAAACAAGTACATTAATGTCATCCTTAGCCAGATAAAACTAATTTTCATTCTGTTTACAACCAAAATTGGCAACATAATTCTTATGAATATTGGTAGATATTGCTTTTTTTGATGTCTTTCAGTCTCCTATTATGATATTCTTGAGGCAAAATGAAATAGTTTTCAGGAACAGAGGGCAGAAAGGCAGTAGATGCTTTCTGTAGTTTTAACAATGACCTCGAACTCTCCTTCTGAAGCTATCTTTAGGCAGCTGATAAAAGCAGAAAGAACCTGGTTCTATAGGATATTACTTAGCTAGAACCATTCATTATATTGTGGTAGTAGAAATGTATGCTTTAGAAGTAAGACAAACAAAAGTAAGGTGATTTTTTTGTTGTATAACAGCTTGCCTTTGGAAAGTCTGGTTATTTGAGTAGCTTTCCTTATGAGTCTTTATTTGTATTTCCTTATTTATTTGGGATAAGTCTTTGAAGTCTTAGACTGAGATTGCCAACAAATGATGACTTTTTATCAGAGTTTCAATAGCAAATGTGTCCTTAGCAACACCATTTGAGTCTTTCCTGATATTCATGGTATTCCTGGGTCAGGATATAGATCCTTAACAGTCCACAGCTGCTGAATCATTTTTTTTTCTGAGCTTATTGTTCAAATCAATTCAGAGTTTGTAGAATTTTGATACATATAAATGTATTAGGTAAGTATAAGGATATATGTGTGTATAGGTATACACCCATAGTAAATACTATCTAAAACCCAAACACATTAATGTAAACCTTATCCACATAAAAGGAATATTCAATCAATTTACAACACTGTTGCCAAATTGGCTGAATACAAGTGCTGAATACAAGTGACAATTTCTCCAATATAAAAGAATTCTTTGTGCGATTTTGCTCCATAAACCCTCTTTATACTAGAGGCTTTCCATAACTCTATATCACCCAACCAGCATTAATATGTTCTATAAATACATCAATCCCCAAGGTATTAAGTTGCCAAAATGAATTTGGGAAACATGATTGTAGAATAGACAATAATCTGACTTTTATGATTTAGTATTGTGATGTTTAATTGTAATTATTCCTAGAAATCCAACCAAGAATAAGTTTCTGGTTTTAGCCTATGTTTCTTGATAAAATGATGTAGATATGATAAATTTTAGTTTAGATGAATAATTTTCTGTTCTGTTTTTCTTCTCCATCTTAAAAAGCTGCAACAAAACTTAGTCTATCATCACCAATTAAAAACAATAAGGGACTGTTGAAGAAAAGAAACACAGTTAATATTTTTGACTTTTGACATAGGAAAAATGAAACAGCAACCAATATTTGTTGATAGAGCAACTTAACCAAATCTAAGACTTTAGATTTCCACTATGCTCTCTTCAGAAAAATAAAGAAGAAAAGACTCTGAATATACTGATCTAATAAAGTAATAGAAGTACTGCTCTAATAAAGATTAAATCTGTGCTTAAGTTGTCCAAATTCTATATACACATTTGTCAATTTTAAACATTTGACAAAATCCTTCAATTTGGAAAGTTAATGTTGTAAATGTTTAC
Source organism: Myrmecobius fasciatus (assembly GCA_023553655.1). NCBI lineage: Eukaryota > Metazoa > Chordata > Mammalia > Dasyuromorphia > Myrmecobiidae > Myrmecobius > Myrmecobius fasciatus. The sequence goes on from JAJPUD010000136.1 coordinate 360,163, forward strand.
ATGTTTTTATGCATTTTCTTTTTAGAATTAAAACCCTTTCCTAAAAAAATAAGGTGTTTCTTAAAGTTCCTTAGTTTCTTTTTTATTTATCAAAAAATTTAAAAAAATGAGTTTTGAAAACTATATCTAATTCCACAAAGCCTATTTTTCTCTCTTGTAAAGGTCATAGGAAAATTCCATATCTGTATTAGAAAAGGCTATAATGGTGGAAAAAACTCTGTGCCTTTTCTCATTCAATACCTATGATGAAAACTCAATCTTAGTTATCTTATTTTGTTGGTCTGCTTCTGTTTAGCTAGAGATAATTTTTTTTTTGATCTGTTTAATTTTCTAGTTCATTTTTGCAATTATGAAGCATGGAATTAATTTCTTATTATTCAGAATTGATAAACTTCAAAGACTTAGTTTCCTGTACTAATAGATTTTTATCTTATTTGATCAGATAAAACTCAGATTTCATTTTCACTTAATTTTTGGCCATAACCTGCTCTGTACAAAGAAGAAGTCATTCCTAGAATGATCCTCTGGATGATGAATTCCAACCCCTCCCTCCTTTCTCTTGTTGAAAACTGGTGTTTTGAAATTATTTCCTTTGTTCTCCACAATAGCGTAAATAAATGTTTCCTGTGTGACTACTTGGTTTCCTTCAAAATATATTTGAATATATTTATCATAGACAAATATTCTCCATCTCAAGGAGGAAAGTTGCCATTTATCTCTTAATATAGCAAGTACATTTTGTTCAGATTTTCAGATCAGTCACAATAGCAGATTTTAGATATAATGAGGTGAGCCTCTTTCCCACAGAACTACATCGTTGTGCATAGTAAGAGAAACTGGCCCCCATGGTTGATAAAAAAAAAAAGGAATTCCTAGCACAGAGATATTTTTAGTACTGCCAAAAATATGAATTCCATCCATATTTCCTCAATATATTTTGCAAGATTCTACCACACAAATTAGATTAATTCTGCAAAGTTATGGGAAAGAAATGTAGGAAAATCACAAGAAGAAAATTAAAGATTTCTTTGAATTTTACTGGTGATACTCAACATCATTTGAGACATTCATCAAAAGTTAGTGCAAACAGGAAAGAGTTATCAGCAATTTTTGATGGAAAAAATTCACATTTTTTGAATGTTAACATTAGATTTTGTTACATTTGACTGGTTCTACAGAAAGCATCAATGTCCAGTACCTGGCACCAGGCAAAAGAGATGGTGTTTGCATTTAATGGATCTTCTCAATTTTATTTATTGGTTGATTTCTTCAGGATTGTTAGCACATTAAAATAGTTGTTTGTTGCAACAATAAAGAAAAAAAATATGTTTATGATTACTCTTTTTTAGTTTGGAAAAATTTTTAAATGTACCCAATTCTCTTCAAGAGAATAGATAAATTATGTTGATCCTTCTATCTTTAATATCTTAAATCCTATAAAGCTGTTGATTGCCTCTTTTTTAAAGATTCCTTTTGTTTTTTCTTTCCTGATTATACATGTACATTAATTTTTTTTTTTTTGCTGAGGCAATTGGGGTTAAGTGACTTGCCCAGGGTCACACAGCTGTTATGTGTCTGAGACCAGATTTGAACTCAGGTCCTCCTGACTTCAGGGCTGGTGCTCTATCCACTGTGCCACCTAGCTGCCCCCATTAATTTTTTTTATTACACATTGGTTTATGAATCATGTTGTGAGAGAAAAGTCAGAGTAAAAGAGAAAAATCATGGGAGAGATTTTAAAAAAACAGAAAAAAAGAAGTGAATATAATATATATGATTTACATTCAGTCTCCATAATTTTTCTTCCTGGATGCAGATGACATTTTCTGTCCAAAGTCTATTGAGATTGTTTTGGATCACTGAAACATTGAGAAGAACCAAGTCTTTCATAATTGATTATTCCACTTTCTGCACAGTATTCCTGGTTCTGCATATTTTGCTCAAAATCAGTTTGTATAATTTTTTTTCAGACCTTTCTAAAACCAGATTGTTACCATTTTTAGTAAAACAATAATACCCCATTGTCTTCATATATCACAACTGTTCATCCATTCCACAGTTGATGGACTTCTACTCATTTTTCAATTCTTTGCTACCACAAAAAGAGCTCCTACAAATATATTTGTACATGTGGGTCCTTTCCCTCACTTTATAATTTCCTCCAGATACAGACCCAGTAATGACACTGCTGGATCAAATGGTATTTTAAGTTTTGTAGCCCTTGGGTATAGCTCCAAATTGCTCTCCAGAATGATTATATCATTTCACAACTCCACCAACAAAGCATTAGTGTCTCAGTTTTCACACATCCCCTCCAACATTTATCATTTTCTTTTCCTATTATCTTAGCCAATCTGAGAGGTGTGAGGTGGTATCTCAGAGATGTTTTAATTTGCATTTCTCTAATTAATAGTGATTTAGAGCATTTTTTCATATAACTATAGATGGATTTAATTTCATCATCTGAAAATTATTTGTATCCTTTGAGTATTTATCAATTGGGGAATGATGTGTTTTCTTATCAATTTTACACAATTCTTTATATATTTTAGAAATGAGATCTTTATCAGTATTACTGGCTGTAAAGATTTTCTTCCAGTTTTGTACTTCCCTTTTCATCTTGTTCATGTAGGTTTTGTTTGTGCAAAAACCTTTTAATTTAATATAATCAAAGTTGTCCATTCTGCCTTTCACAACATTCTCTAGTTCTTCTTTAGTCACAAATTTCTTCTCCAAAGATCTGATAGGTTAATTATCCCTGGTTCTCCTAATTTGTTTATGGTATCATCTTTTATGTCCAAATCATATACCTTTATTTGCATGGGCTGTGAGATGTAGGTCTATGTTGAATTTCTGACTTATTTTTTTCCAGTATTTCCAGCAATTTTTGTCAAATACTGAGTTTTTATTCTAGAAGTTGGAGTTTGGGACTTAATCAAACACTAGATTGCTATGCACTCCTTGATTATTGTGTTGTATGTATCTGATCTATTCTACCACACCATTTCTTAGCCAAGACTGAATGGTTTTAATGACTGCTACTTTATAATATAGTTTTAGGTATGTTACTCCTAAGTCACCATCTTTTGTATTTTTTTCCATTCATTTCCTCGATATTCTTCACCTTTTATTGTTCCAGATGAATTTCTATAAAATGTTTTGGCAGATTGGTATGGCACTGAAAAAGTTAATCAATTTAGGGAGAATTGTCATTTATATTATATTAGCTAGACCTAGCCATGAACAATTATTATTTTTCCAGTTGTTTACATCTTATTTTATTTGTGTGAGAAGTGTTCTGTATAGATCTTGGATTTGTTTTAGCAGGTAGACCCCCAAGTATTTTATTTTGTCTACAGTAATTTTAAATGGAATTTCTCTTTATATCTCTTGCTGATGGGCTTTGTCAGTAATATATAGAAATGTTAATTAAATGATTTTTTTGCATCAATATTAATTAAGGAGATTGGTCTGTAATTATCTTTCTCTGTTTTAGATCTTTCTGGTTTAGTTATATTTACCATATTTGTATCATAGAAGGAATTTAGTAGGAGTCCTTCTTCGCATATTTTTTCAAATAATTTACATAGTATTGGAATTAATAGTTCTTTAAATATGTATTAGAACTCATTTGCGAATCCATCTGGCTCTGAAGTTTTTTTCTTAGGAAATTCATTAATGACATTCAATTTGTTTTTTTTCTAAAACGAGACTAAGTAATTTATTTTTACTTTTATTAATCTGGGCAATTTATATTTTTGTAAATATTCATCCATTTCAGTTAGATTGGCAGACTCGCTGCCATGCAGTTGGTCAAAATAGCTCTTGGTTTAATTTGTCATTGGTGGTAAGTTCACCCTTTCTTTTTCATGCTGGTGATTTTCTTTTCTTTTTTCTTTTCTTTTTTTCTCATCAAATCAACCAAAAGTTTATCAATTTTGTTGCTTTTTTCATGAAACCAACTCCTAGTTTTACTTATTAGTTCAATAATTTTCTTAGATTCAATTTTTTTTATCTGTCCTTTGACTTTTAGAATTTCTAATTTGGTATTTAATTGGGGATTTTTGATTTGCTCTTTTTCTAGTTTTTTTTATGTGTATACCCAATTCATTGATCTTTTTTCCCCTCTATTTTATTCATGTGGCTATTTAGAGATATAAAATTTCCCCTAAGAACTGTTTTGGCTGCATGCCCTAGATTTTGGTATGTTGTCTCATTATTGTCATTGTCTTGGATGAAATTATGGATTGTTTTTGTGATTTGTTGTTTGATCCACTCAATCTTTAGAAATAGATTATTTAATTTCCAAATAGTTTTTTAGTCTACCTTTCTCTGCCCACTTATTGAATATAATTTTTATTGAATTTTGGTCTAAAAATAATATTTCTGCCTATGTGCATTTGATTGTGAGTTTTTTATGCCTTAACACATGGTCAGTTTTTGTGTGGGTTCTATGTGCTGCTGAGAAAAAGGTGTATTGTCCCTATTCAGTTTTCTTTAGAGGTCTATCATATCTAGGTTTTCTAGTATTCTATTAACCTCCCTAGTTTCTTTTTTGTTTATTTTGTGGTTAGATTTGTCTGATTCTGAGAGGGGAAGGTAGAAGCCCTCTATTAGTACAGTTTTGTTGTCTATTTCTTACTGTAACTTTCTTAAAATCTTCTCTAGAAATTTGGTGCTCTACTACTTGGTGCATACACATATTACTTCATTGTTTATGGTACCATTTATCAAGATGTACTTTCCTTTCTTATCTCTTTTAATAAGATCTATTTTTTACTTTTGTTTTACCTCAGATCAGAATTGCTTCCCCCATTTCAGCTGAAGCATAAAAAATTCTGTTCTACCTTTTATCTTTACTCTGTGTATCTCTCCTCCCCTAAAGACCTCTCAATGACCTCATTTTGTTCCCGAATCCCTAATCAGGTAGTAAATACCTTTCCCCCAATAATATTTCATTTATCCAAACACATGCAAAATAGCTTTCAACACTCATCCTTACAATACTTTTGTGTCCCAATTTTTTTCTCCCTCTCTCACTTACCTCCTCAAGAAAGCAAGAAATTTGGCATGTAAATATGGAAATGTAAAACATATTTCCATATTTGCCATGTTGTATAAGAAAAATCAGACCAAAAAACCATGAAAAAGACAGAAAGAAACAACAAATAAAAAGTTGACAAATACTATGCTCTGATCCACATTTAGTCCCCATAGTTTTTCCTTTGGATGAGAATGATATTTTCTATCCCAAATCTATTGGAATTAGCCTCAATGAATGCATTGTTGAAAAGAACCAAGCCTATCATGGTTGCTCATCACATAATCTTGTTGATTCTGTTTACAATGTTCTTCTGGTTCTGTTCATTTCACTCAGCATCAGTTCATGTAGATTTTTCCAGGCTTTTCTCAATTCAACCTGCTCATCACTCCTTATAGAATAATAATAAATATTCCATTACTTCATATATCATAAGTCATAGATAGGTGGGCATGCACTCAATTTCTAGTTTCTTACCACTACAAAAAGGACTGCTACAAACATTTTTGCACATATGGGTCCATTTCCCCTTTTTAATGATATCTTTGGGGCACAGATCCAGTAAGGAGACTGCTGGATCAAAAGATATGCACAGTTTTATAGCCTTTTCAGCAAAGTTCCAAATTACTCTCCAGAATGGTTGGATCATTTCACAACTCCAATAGTGAATACCTTTATTTCATTCATGACCACACTAAATACATAAGAAATGTTGAATTGCATTAAAACTTTATTTCCTTAGTGTAATGTTATGAACTTGTCTCCTCATTGCCCATTCTAATTCCTTAAATTTCTTTTTCTTTTCTTATTGCTAAAACCAACATTTCTAGTGCAATATTGAATAATAGTGTTGATAATAGGCATTCTTGTTTCAGTCCTGATCTTATTTGGAGTCTGTCCAGCTTCTCTCCATTACAAACAATGCTTGCTGATGCTTTTAGAACAGATGCTGCTTGTCATTTTCAGGAAAGCATCCTTTATTTCTGTGCTCTCTTGTGTTTTTAATAGGAATGGGTGCTGTATTTTGTCAAAAGCTTTTTCTGCATATATTGAGATTATCATTATTTCTGTTGATTTTGTTAATTGATATGATTGATTATGGTGATGGTTTTCTTCATATTGAACCACTCCTGCACTCCTGGTATAAATCCCACTTGGTTATAGTGTATTATCCTGCTGATAAGTTGCTATATCCTCTTTACTAATAATTTATTTAAAATTTCTGCATCAATATTCTTAGGGAGACTGGTCTATAATTTTCTTTCTCTGTTCTGGCTCTTCCTATTTTAGGTAGCAATCATATTTATGTCATAGAAAGAATATGAAGAAGTCCTTTTTGACCCATTTTTCCAAATAGTTTACATAGTATTGAAATTAATTGTTCTTTAAATATTTGGTAGAATACACTTGTAAATTCATCTGTACCTGGATATTTTTTTCTTAGGGAATTTGTTAATAGCTTATTCAATTTCTTTTTCTAAAATTAGGTTATTTCAGTAATTGATTTCCTCTTCTGTTAATCTGGGTAATTTATATTTTTGTAAATATCCATCCATTGTCAGATTTGTTGGCATACAGTTGGGCAAACTACCTCCTAATTATTGCTTTCATTTCTTTTTCATTGATGCTGTTTGCCCTTTTCATTTTTGATGCTGGTAATTTGGGGCTTTTTCCTTTCCTTTTTTCTATCAAGTTAATCAAAGGTTTATCTATTTTATTGACTTTTTTCATAAAGCCAATTCTTACTTTTATTAATTAGTTCAATAGTTTTCTTCATTTCCACTTTATAATCTCTCCTTTGAGTTTCAGAATTTCTAATTTGATATCTAATTAGGGGCTTTTAATTTGTTCTTTTCCTAGCTTTTTTTAGCTGCATGCTCAATTCATTGATCTTTTTATTTATCTACTTTTATCCATGTAACTATTTAGAGATATAAATTTTTCCCTAAAAATTGCTTTGGCTACATCCATAGGTTTTGATATGTTTTCTCATTATTGTCATTCTCTTGAATTAAATTATTGATTCTATGATTTGTTTTTTTGACCCACTCATTCTTTAGAATTAGATTATTTAATTTCCATTTGGTTTTTAGTCTATCTTTCCCTGGTCCTCTGATTGCTTCTTAATATTTGTTAGTAAGGGACACTTAAGATATGTTACAGCTTTGTTAAGATCTTCAGCTATGTATGCAATTGACCTGGGACCATTTTGAATTAATTAAGTGCTTGCTTTGTGGTTAAAATATAACTATAGCCACACAGGGAGATTTGTAGAAAAGCAATGAAAGGGGGAAGAAAGCACTTAAAATATTTTCCCCTTTGCAGCTATTGGAGTCTGGGGAACTCCTATTTTTCCATTCAAAAGAGTGAAATAATTTTAGTTTTTGAAATATTTTCATTTCTATTCTGAGTTCAAGCTTCACTTTTAAGTAAAGTTAGGAATAAAATACTTGCTTAATTGAATTTAATAGTATCCAGAGTCAGAAAGTGAGATTTCTAAAAGGTAAAGTCATAGATATTTGGGGTAAAAGAGGAAAACAAAACAAAAAAATTTATATGACCACACCCTTCAAACCATTGGAAGACAACTAAATCTTGTGGATTTGAGGTTTTAAGTATGACATTGCTATTTATATTTCTTTCACACTAAAAGAAAATGTGACCACCTAGTTTTAAGGAAGACATTTTTCTAAGTGTAACTGAAAGGAAGTGATTTAGGAGCTGTTGAAATGAATGCAAAATATGCAAATTTAAGTTTATTTAAAACCCACGAATTTCAAAATATGGGAAATAGTATATTCTCCTACCCCTATTCCTATTCCCTAACAATATCTAAAACATCTTTAAGAAAGTTTAAAGTGTTTTTCTAATGAACATTTCTTAAATACATGCAAAGTATTGTGCTAAGCTTCCCCCCACCTCCCCATGCATTAACAGGAAGATATAACACATGCTAATGACCAAAATACAAATTAGAATATAGTAATAATAGGCCATATTCATGAAACCTATATACTATTGTTGAAGAAAACCCTTTAAATGCACTTTATTATTTAATCTTAACAATCCTGTGAGAAAGGTAGCATAAATATTTGTTATCTTTATTTTACACAGGACAGGTCACATATTTTTCCAAGATAACTCAACAAGTTAGTAGTAAAGACTGGAACTTCAACCTAGATTTTCTGACCATAAGGCCAATGTTATATTATTATTAGGTGATATCCACTCAATGTGTGCAAGAGAAGTATAAACAAGAGTAGCTAGATGGCAGAGTAGATAGAATACATTCAGGAGACCTGAATGCAAACTTGGCCTCAGACAGGTAACACTTATTAGGTGTGTGACCCTGGGCAAATCATTTGCCTGCCCCCCCCAAAAAAAAAAGAGGTATAAAAATTGATATGTGAATTCAGAGGACAAAATAATCTCCATTTGAAAGATTCAATAAAGATTTCACAAAGGAGATGATTTTTAAGTTGAGCCTTGAAGGATGTATAGAATTTCTATAGGTAGAAATGTGAAGGTGGGTTTTATTCTAGTAGGATGGCAGAATAGGTCATCATCAAGGGCCAAAAAGTGGGGGAAAAGGAGCATTTGTTCAATAAATCATAGGGATTCCCATTTCAATAGTGCTGAATATATGAAGGAGAATAATATATGAAAAGTTGAAAAAAGTAGATTGATTAAAAGTGTGTGCATGTGTATATATATGTGTGTGGGGTCTGTCTGTCTGTCTGTGTGTGTGTCTTGAATGCCAAACATATTGCTTTGTGAAATTGGCAATGTAGAACTTTTTTTTTTTGAGGGAACTGAGGAATGACATTTTACCTTATTTTGAATGCTACAAGGTCATATTCAAAATCACAAATAATAAATGAGTATATTAGTTTTCCTCTTTTTCTGCTACTGCAGGCATAGACTTTATTTTACTGTATAAAGAATCATGACACATAATCCCTCCCCCTCCCCGCCATGTTTAATTAAATGTTTAAACTTTCTTTGTAGAAAAGCAAGTGGAGAAGGGGATCTAACTGTAATTTTAACTGCTCTGCATGTATATTCTTGAAGAATGAATAAGCCGTTTTTCCAACTATAGTATATATGTGTGCTATCTTTGTTGTATATGCATGTTATTTCCCTCTCAAAATCACTAATGGTGATCAGTTATTCATTCAATCTATAGAGGAAATGAAATAATATTTGCAAAAAGTGCTTAGCACAATGTCTGGCACATAGTAGGAACTATATAAATGTTTATTCACTTCCATTCCTTATATGCTAAATATATTCTACTAGATTCACAATTATATCATTTATTTATTCCCTCAAGGAGTTCGCATTTTTTTTGGAGAGAAACAACATGTGTAAAGATAAGTCAATATAAATACATATGCAAATAAAAAAAACAATTTTCTCTTCCATGTTGTGAGAGTTAAAGGTATGGTGTTTACCTCCATCCATCCCTTTCATCACCCTGCCAGGATCTGGAAAATCTGTGTAAAACTTTTTGGTCCTACCATTGTACCACAGAAGTCTGAATTATTATAGTACCAAAAGATAAAGTATGCTGATATTATGTACTACTATCCATCTATTTTATTAATTTTTGAGTTTCTAAACATTTTCTGTGTTGGTCTTTGTGTGTTCTCTGTAGTTTCCACAAAACTCCCCTCCCTCAAAAAAATTTCCTTTTAATTTCTTATGTCAACCTGTGGTATATCAAAACTGTGATGGAAAAAGTTAAGATGTGGAAGGGATAATCCTAAAAGAAACAGGATACATGAGCAATTAGGAATATTGAACAGACCTCACATAAAAGGATGCACTTAGGATGATTCTTGAGCAGTGGTGGCAGAGGCAAGGAGGGAGAGCATTTCAAGTCTGGGAGACAACTTTTAAAAAATCACAGAGTTAGAAGATGGAAAGTTGTTACAAGTAACACCAAGTAAATCAGTTTATCTACAAAGTATAGTGTAGGAAGAAAGCAATATATAATAAGCTGGAAAAGCAAGCTGGAGTCAGATTGTGAAGGTTTAACAATGCTAAACAGAAAAGGCAATAGGGCATTCCTAAAACTAGTAAAACTTCTTAAGAAATGAGTGTATCCTTAGATTTAGATTTGGGGATGTGGTTAAAGAAAGCCTACACTAAGTATTCAGAGTTTGTTCTTTGCAATCTCCAACCAAGGGTATAGGCACAGTGCATATGTTTTGTGCTACTGCCTTTTAACTTTATGGTCAGTTCAATGTCTGTTCACAAAAAAGTTATATTCCAATGTGGTTGTTCTTTCCCAGTGATCCACAATAATATTTCTGTTTGTTGCTTCAGTAATCCTGAAAGTGTTTCTTTTGCCTTCATTCTTTGCAGCAGCCCATTTCAGATCCTTGCATCATCTGATAATGGCCTCATTTCTGTGTAGAGAGACAACAGTCCAATTGTCCATTTCACTTCATGAGAGTGTATTTTTCTTCTTGTTTCAGTTATGCCTATTGCTCTGTTGTTTAGACACCTAGGAAGATATTGTTTACTAGAAACAGGATAAAAACAGGGTTGGAGAAAAAACACCATCTTGTTTCATTCTATGCTGGGAGTTAGGGGAAAATCAAACATCCTGGATTGTAGTTTGTAGTTTATTGGTTTCCTGAGCTAAGATTAGGGAGTGAGACAAGAGGTGTGTCTTATGTGTCTTCCTGAAAATTGCAATTCTGGGGTTCAAAGGAATAACCATGGAAGGTTCCCACACTAGTCCCAGACAGCTAAATAAATAATAATAAGGCCTGTATTGCTGACATTTAACCACTCCCATATGTGCTGTACTTCATGCCTGATTTATTTTGTCTTCCTAGCTTAGGCTTTAAGTGCTCAGGGCAAAGAGCAAGTCTTTTATTCTTATACAGGCTGGCATGCATTGTCAGAAGGCAATAAATAACAATCAAGAACAATACCATGTCTCCTGTCATAGACCATCAGCTAATGATGTGTTACTCCTGACCCTTGCAAGATAATCCCTGGAGGTAAGGGTGGAGAGAAAGGGAATGTGGAGTGTGATAGCATCATAAAACTCCCTGACTATTAGAGCAGGAACATAATGTTTGAATGAAGCACACTTGGGCAAATAAGGTTGTGAGGATAATGTTAATGTCATTGTTGGGAAAAAATGGGAAAAGGAGCAGCACATTTTAGAGAAAGTGTAAATGTTTGGTTTGGGACAGATTTAATTTGCAGTGATAATAAGATATTAAATGAAAATTCTGAAATATAGAAAGAATTAACTTAAATTTATAACAATTTAAGCCATTATCCAATTGATAAATGGTCAAAGAATATGAACAGACAATTTTCAGATGAAGAAATTGAAACCATTTCTAGTCATATGAAAAGGTACTCCAAATCACTATTGATCAGAGAAATGCAAATTAAGACAACTCTGAAATGCCACTACACACCTGTCAGATTGGCTAAGATGACAGGAAAAGATAATGACAAATATTGGGAAAAATGATACGCTGATACATTGTTGGTGGAACTGTGAACGAATCCAACCATTCTGAAGAGCAATTTGGAACTATACTCAAAAAGTTATTAAATTGTGCATACCCTTTGACATAGCAGTGTTTCTACTGGGCTTATATCTCAAAGAGATCTTAGAGGAGGGAAAGGGACCCAAATGTGCAAAAAATATTTGTGACAGCCCTTTTAGTAGTGGCTAGAAACTGGAAATTGAATGAATGCCCATCAATGAATAAATTATGGTATATGAATGTTATGGAATATTATTGTTCTATAAGAAATGACCAGCAGGATGGTTTCAGAGAGGCCTGGAGAGACTTACATGAACTGATGCTGAGGGAAATCAGCAGAACCAGATGAACATTATACACAGCAACAACAAGACTATATGAATTTAACCTTTGCTTCAGTTTCCTCAACTATAATGAGGAATAATAATAGCACAGACCTCATAGAACTGTTATAAGTCTCAAATGAGATATTTGTGAAAAGTGCTTAATATGAGCAGAACTAGGAGATCATTATACATGACAACAAGACTATATGATGATCAATTCTGATGGACGTGACTCTCTTCTATCAAAGAGATGATTCAAGCCAGTTCCAATTATTCAGTGATGAAGAGAGCCATCTACACCCAGAGAGAGGACCATGGGAACTGAGTGTGAACCACAATATAGAATTATCACTTTTTCTGTTGGTGTTTGCTTGTGTTTTGTTTTCCTTCTCAGGTTTTTTTTCTTTCTAGATCCAATTTTTTATGTAGCAAGATAATTATATAAGTATGTATACATATATTGTATTTAATATATATTTAACATGTATTGAACTACTTGCCATCTAGGGGAGGGAATGGGGGGAAGGAGGGAAAAATTTGGAACGGAAAATCTTTCAAGGATCAATGTTGAAAAATTACCTATGCATATGTTTTGTAAATAAAAAGCTTTAATAAAAGATATTAAATGAAAATTGGACTCTAAATAGAAGTCTAGTTTTTTCCAGAGCAGAACTGGATGTGTAGATTTGGAAAATAAAAGAATAAAGATACTAGTTTTCAGAATCTCAGTGTTGGGATTGAGACCTAACCTATTTAGTTCAAATCATACTTGATTAAAAAGCCCCTCTGCCATATTTCTAACAAGTGGGCATTGGACCTTTGAAGTCCCCAAATGAGTTAGAACTCACTTTTGAATAGCTTGCTCAGTAGGAGCTATTTCTTTACATTGAGAGTTCTAAACTCTGTGTGTGTGTGTGTGTGTGTGTGTGTGTGTGTGTGTGTGTTTTATGGACCCCTTTGACATTTTAGTACAGCCTATGGACTCTTTCTTATAACAATGTGTTTAAATGCATACAATAAAAAAGTACAGAATTACAAGGGGAGCCAATTATATAGAAATACATCTTATTAAACTATCAAGAGAAAATCTTGTGACATAATAATATGTGGAATGGCAGAACTGGTATAATTTAAAAATATTTATGCTATTTAAAGATATCTTCAACAAGGCGCAAATGGGCAGAAAACTAGACTTTGTCAGGTTTACCTGAGTTCAAATCCAACCTCAGACACATACCAGCTGTGTGACCTTGGGCAAGTCAGTTAATTCTGTCTCCCCCCCAAAACTTCAACAATTGTAATGTGATAGAAAATATTTGTGATTTCTATTGAGTTACAAGTAGTGTTAATAATACTGTAGTTTGTTGTCTGTATTCATAATTGAAGGAAACACTGAGTTCCAGTTAGAAATTAATAAAAATATTTTCCCCATCTAAGCTTATAGACTCCCTGATAATTATCCATGGATCCCTCAGGGTTCCATGGATGCCAGGTTTAGAATTTCTGCCTTAAAACAAGATTAGGTCTGACTCTTTATAGATTCTATACCTCAATTCTAGCTTTGTAAGTTGAAGTCATAGGAATGGACAACTCCAATGAAAGAAAGTGTGTAGCAAGGTAGAAAATTTCTTCTTGAATAAATTTCATCCCCAAAACTTATTCAGAATTCAAGAATTTTCAATCATAATACACATCCTTTAGGGAAATGGCATATCCACTAGAAGGAAATAAAAATGGGTGATAGGATCAGGACAAGAGCAAAAAGGAAAAAAAGATTAGAAGTAACAAGGGGGAGAGAAAGAGACAGACAGAAGACAGACACAGAGACACAGAAACAGAGAGACAGATAGATTCAGGGAAACACACAGAGACAAAGAGATAGAGACAGAGAAGAGAAAGAGAGAGAAACTAGTGTCTTATTTTTTATCCAATAACATTAATTAGCATATTTTAAAAAGGGATATTTCCTTTGAATACAATGAAATAAGACAAGTAAAAATACCATCTCCAACACTTCAGGAGAGCACATTCTTTCCATATCCCACCTCAATTTGGAGGGAAGTAGGCTCTAATTTAGCTCAATTCCTGTATAGCATTGGTTCTACCAATTTTACCTACAGATGCATCATCATTGGCTAATGACTAATCACCTCAGATTCCATTGGTTTGGATAATGAAAGTCACTCTGCTCTTGTGGGCACGGATATGGAATTGTTTGCATAGTTTGGATGTTAGAAAGAAAGCTAGGGTGCATATCTTTGTGATTTTTGTTTTTCAAATTGAATAGATTGGAGACTACCATCCATTCACCTAGAATGGAAAAGAATATATGCAGAGATCAGATATTAAGGCTCATCACTTGGGGCCACATGACTTTTACACGGAAAAAGTCCCAAAGTCTTTCCTTTTGCAGTGTTTTCTTTAGCTGGAAGGTAGCGAGGAAAGGGTATAATCATTTATATAGTGCCTACTGTGTACTACTACTAACATATTAAGCACTTTTCACAAATACCTCATTTGAGACATAACAGTTCTATGAGGTCTGTTCTATTATTATTCCTCATTATAGTTGAGAAAACTGAAGCAAAGGTTAAATTACTTGCTTAGTTTTATATGCCTAGTAAGTGTTTGAGGCTGTGCCATTAGCTGCCAGAAACCATCAACCAATGAGTCAACGCACCCAAGTATAATTGAAGAGAATGAGACATAGAGATCAAGCTAAGATGTATGTGTGCACACACCCATAATTTCACTTACACAACCAATCAAAAAGACTTTTCATAACCACATGGTTAATAGTCTATTGCTGAATGTCTAATGTGTCCCATAGTCTCTCCAGGAGACTTTCATCACACATTATCATGTCTCTCCCATCAGTCTTTCTGATGGAATAAGGTTATATCCTCTGAGGACTTGGATACATGCTATGCATATGCCTACATTCATACATAAACTTCCCTGGATTTCTAAGTTTTCTCTCAGTCAAGCTATAATCAAGTTTGCTCATGAATCAATAATCAATGAAGTGCTACTCATGAAGTGCTACTTCTATGTGTTCATTATATTCTGAAGCAGCATTAGCTTTTTGTGACTTTGTAACTCAGCATAGGCCTTCTGTAGGTGAGACCTATAGCCAATGCTAATCTTGGAAATGATTCTGACTTTGGTTTTTTTGAAGGTATTGTTTATATCTATTTATTAAATAATTAGGACCTAAGTGAAAAAGGGGAGCAAAGTGGAAAAGAAAATGGAAAGGGAAAATACAGAAAGGAAAGAATAAAAAGAGGTCAATATATAAAATCTTTCTAAGTTTTAATTTCACCCTTGTAAATCTTATTTGGATTATATTTCATCTCTGTTGACATAAGCTAATGTCATGTCTTTTATAGCACTGAGTATATATTAATATCACAGGTTAACATGATTAATAAAGAGAAATATGGCTTTAAAGGTATTTAAAATATAAACTATATGATATTTTTATGTTCTCTGGTATCAAATCTATTACGAAATTATGAATAGCTAAAGGGAATTCATTTAATGCCATACTTCATGTCACTATTTGATATACGATTTTATTTCTTAAAATCTTTCATTTGTACAATTAAAAAGTACAGAAGAAGTACATGCTATATAAGGAATGAGAATAAAATATTTTATATTTGGTGTGATTGAATATCCCAATTGTTGCAAAAAGTTATTTCCCCAATATATTCTTAATAATGTTTAGCTTTCATGAATTTGCAATTAATCATATATCATCTGTGATGAAATAAATTTTTAGATAAAAAATATTTTCCCTTAGGCATACTCTTTTAAAGTCATTTTGCTAAAAGACACATGCTAAAACACAAGACTTATTTGAAAGAATGTCTTGATATATTAAGTGGGTTAGAAAAACAATTCAAAGAATAGTTTTACTATGCTTGAAACAAATAAAAAAAGGCCTCATAATATCCAATGATAACTATTGAAAGAACTACTTTTAAAAATAGCTATAGGCAAGGCTATGATACAAAAAATCATTTTAAGGTCATGCGGGAGAATAATCTGAAAGCCTAGACAATAACTGATATATGAAACACACCCTATTCCCAAGTCTCCTGTGAGGAAAGAAAAATGAATTTGCATCCAGGCTACATAAAACAAAAAGGAAACACCTCAACTTCCCTTCCTATCTTCAGCTCTCTCCTTGACAGTCTTCCTTCCTCCGTCCAGTATTCTAGGGTATTGTAACTGAGACCAGTCAGTAGGGATATTCCTTATGTGGTATGATTTGAGGGGCACCAGGAAATCCCTCTGTCTCAAAATTCCTCTTCTATTGACCTACTGGGGTGCCTAGAATTTCACTGTTAAATTCCTTTCAGTTGAGATATTCTTCCCATCATGTCTATACAAATTGTTAAAATACATATTTACCTATTTATCTCTGAAGTTATACATGGAACCATTATGATTTTTTAAAGGGAAAATTTGCTATAAGCAAGACTGAAATTTAGATCACAGGCCAGTCATGTTTTAAAATAAGGGGAGGCATTGATATGTGATCATAAAGAAGTATAATACTATATCTTTATGAGGTAGGTTGTTATAGTATTATTATGCCTCATTTTACAGGTAAGTAAATTGGATCTCAGAGTCATACAGCTGTTATGTCATGAGATGGTAGGGTTTTAGCGCAGGTATCTTAACTACAAATGCAACTTTCCACTTTTTTCTCATTGTTTCCCATAACTTACTGCACAGATAAATAAAATCTGGATAGGACTCTAATGGAGGAGAAAAAAGAGGTGGGTGGACTAATGGAATCTGGGAAGGAATGGGTCAACTGATAAAGAAGAAGACAGGGAAAGAGACATGCTGAAAAAGAGAAACACAAGCTTGTTGTATTATACAATTTCATATATTTGTGGGACTCTTTTAGAGTTGGTTCTTTATTTTCCATCAATTCTTAGAACTACCTAGTTCCTCTAGGACCAATACACATTGCTGTCAGAACAAACAGTCAAGAATAAATTTTACCCCTTTATCTTTCATTTCCTCTCCTTTTTCTCCACAGATCTAAGGCAGAAGTCAAAAGACAGACAGATTATTTTGTGAATAACACTGAAATCTGTATCTTCTGGTTTGATTTTAAAATTATATGTAAATGTAAATATATAATATACATACACACAGATATACCTGTATTTATATAAATACACAAAATTTATTGACTAGGAAAATCAGATACAGAAAGAAAAAGGGAGATAGAGGAAGAAAGAAGAGAAAGAGAAAGAAAGAGAGAAAGAAGAAGAGAGACAGAAAGAGAGAAAGAGAAAGAAAGAAACAGACAGAAAGAAAGAGAATGATAGAAAAAGAGAAAGAGAGAGAAAGAGAGAGAGAGAGAAAGAAAGAGAGAGAGAATCAGGAAAAGGGAAGGAGGGAGTGTTTTGAAGAACAGTAACATTGGTTTGGGTTCTTATAGTATTAGTGGCAAATCTCAGAACATGGAGAGAGGAAGAAGACATGAGTTTATGTATGGGACCTGCCACTCAAATCCTTTGTGATCCCAGGGAAATCCCATAACTTCTGTGGCTTCATTTTCCCCTATATAAAATTAAGATATTGTACTAGATGATCTCTAAGGTTCCTCTAGTTCTATTATTTCATCTCAGAAAATCAGAGATTCACTTATCAGAGATATGACACTATAAAATGGTAGATGGCAACATATTATGTAACATGTATATATCATTACAAGATTGCTAGGAATACAATTTGGGATCATTAGACATGTGTACAAATCTCAGCTTTATTACTCATCTGTATGATTTTGTACAAATCACTGGGCCTCCTTTGCCCTCATGTTGCTCATCTTTAAAATTAGCGGTTTGGACTAGATTGTTTCTTTTTTCCTTTCTAGCTATAAATGAATAATCCTATGATTTCATAATCTCAAAGAAAAGCAGTAGGATTTTTTTGGAGGATAATACATTTCATATTCTTCAAGGCACTTTCAATAACAGATATGCTTCAAATTAATAGGATCATAGCTTTAAATCTAGAAGGGACATTAGAATGACTTATAGCCTGACTCCTGAATCCTCCTTCTTACAGATGAAGAAACTAAGGCCCACAGAGATTGAATGATTTGCCCGGGATCATGAAGGCAAAGAAAAGATAGGATTGAAAACCAGGCTTTCTAATTCCAAATCCACAATTTCAAGCATTATACATTTTTTCTCTATATGCAAAATAGAGATAACAATCCTTGTTCTACCCACTTCACTGAATTAGTGTGAGGAAATCAGTTCATAGTCTGTGAAAAACTAGATATATGAGCTATTTTCTCAAGGGGAGGGAAGCCAGACACAAGGGAAAAGGACTATGATATAAACATCTACCCATCTCTATAAATATAGACATTCCTAGTAGTGGTTTTTAATGCCTTTGTATATGAGAACCTCTTTTTGTATCTTATCTTCTGAATTCTACATAACTTGAACATTAGCTGTAATTTTGAAACCCAGACAAGTAACAGGGAACCTCAATGCCAGCTGATGTAGCCGGGACTCAGCAGGTAGTAACCACAACCAGATTGAATTTTTTTTTATTTTTATTAAAAACTCTCACCCCAAATTAAAAGCTCCAGGGAACCACTCAGACTGTAATGATATTGCTAATTAAGTCCTGTAGATGTTGTTGTGAAATCCCATGGGAATTAACATCTGATTGTGGTGCAGCCTAAGAGGTGGGGGAGAGAATTAAACAAATGACCCTAAGTGCCAGTACCTAACAGGAGTATGGGGGAAAAGCATTCAATTGCTCTGAATTGAATATTCATTCTATACTTTATGATGGTAGGGTTTAGAATCTGTATTTTTTTCTTCTCCCATTATTTATAGTCCTGTTGTATGGATTTTTCATTAGAGGCCTGTTCTTGGTTGTTTCCTCTGGAGGGCAAGGATGATACAGGGCTCTCATCTGTCTCTGTTACTGTAGGTTATTGCTTGGAAAAATCACAACAAATGCCACATAAATAAGAAACCAGTAACTTCAACTCTCTTTGTTTGACAATAGTGAAGAAGGGAAAATGTTTAACTTCTAAAAGCTGGCTTTAATAATAATAATTTAAAAACACACCCTGTCATTTTCCATATTATGAGAGGAGGGAAATCTTTCCAGGTGGTTATAATTTGACATGAAGGATTAATATATCTTTTATTGAGTTGGGCTTTATCTATATTTGCCAAAGTCTAGTCAGTTTTATCATAATATGTCAGTCTTATTTTTATTAAGTTTAGTACATGTTCTCAGTTTTCAGGTAATAAAACTAATCTACTGAAAATGGTAATATTTTATTAGGAAAGGGATGGCAAATCTGATTTGCATATCATTGCTCTGGGGACTAGTTTTTAGTATAATCTCTTTTGAAAGTTCCTAGCCATGTGGAATATCTATAAAATGCAGTCAAATTTATCCCCCTATTAACAAAATGGATGTACTCTCTATGGCTCATCTTTTGTTGAAGTTTACTTTACAAGTTTTTCCATTAGGTACTAATGACTAGGAGATTTATTTGATTTATAAATGTTTTGCCTCTCAGGACAGGCTTTGGTTTGAGGCAAAGTCTGGGAAGGAATTGAGTATTAGGGAAAAGTCAGATAAAATTGACCCATCTACTACAGCATCTTTGAAATTGACCTACCTTCATAGTTGCACTTATAACCCCATAACTATGAAGATCTCACCTCCAATCTAGGTAGAATGTGAGCCCAGGAAATGAAGCTGGCTCTTTTACGATTACTAAGTATAAGGGATGGGAAGTCATTCTTTCCCTCTGTTCCCCCAAACTGAAAGGCTTGCTTTGTTTAGTGTGTGGTTTAGTTTTCTGAGGCTTTTCTTCCACAGCTTTAGTATTGTTCAGTATTCTTCTCAATTAGGAGATTACTGAGCAGTATCCAGGATGATGGCACACTCAAGCTGAGCCATTCATTTTTGAGCAGCTACTATGTTAGCCCAAGTGGGTGTGGTTACTTTGTGTGGTCTGGAGTAGGTGGATTTGATTTTAATCACTAAAGGAAAGTCTCAGCTTATTTTTTTCCCTATAAAAATACATTCTTGTGGTGTGATATAACCTCAATATTTATTTTTTGCAATCTTCAAAAAGTTTTTACTTTCAGAAAGCAAATATTATACATTTTAAAGAACCAAGTGATTTGGATAATTTTTTGATTAACTTTACATTTATATAAAAATTTGAATGATAATTTGAATAATTTTTTTCCAGCAAAATTTTTTGAAACACATACTTGAAAACTTATTATGAAGTGAACCACATCCAGTTCAACAGGTTGTATGTAGACAGGCTTAAAATGCTTTATTTCTGCTATATATATGAGGACATATATAATACCAGACATTATTCTCAGGGCAGACAGGTGGCACGATGGATAGAATTCCAGGTCTGATGTTAGGAAGACTTATATTCCTAGGTTCAAATCTGGTCTCAAATCTTTACTAGCTGTGATACCTTAGGCAAGTCACTTACCCCTGCTTACCTTAGTTTCCTCACCTACAAAATGAGTTGGAGAAGGAAATGTCAAACTACTCTTGTATCTGTGCCAATAAAATTCCAAACAGGGTCACAAAGAGTTGGACCTGAATGAAAAACAACTGAATGATAACAACAACATTTAGACTCACTACCTGTCTATGATACAAATTGGCTCTTTGACCAGTTGCAAGAGACAACTTTGGGAATTCCTTACAAAATGAATAATATTAAATGGCAAAAATATTTAATTTTTTGACAATGCCAAGCTTGCATGTTTTAAACCTATCTATCAATCTATGATATATATATATGTGTATATATATATATATATATATACATATCATATATTTATATGTAAACTAGTTCCTTCTTTCAATTAAATGTTCAGTGAATGCCTTTATGCTCAAGGCATTGTGTTAGATATTGTGGGGAAAGATATTAAGGTGTACAGAGAGTTATGCAAGAGAGCTACATACGAAAAATGTTGTTTGTCGTTCAGAGGAAGAAGAGAACACTGCTTTGAAATAAGAAAGACTCCATGGAAGAGGTAGTTTGTATATGCTTTCAATAGGAAAAAATGTAAAGAAAGGGTTAAAGGAATAGTGATCAAAACTTTGGAGGTAAGCAAGGGTGTAATGGGCATGATCAGGAAATGGTGAGTAGTTTGGCTACAGGGGATAGTGAACTATGTCTAAAAGCATTAAAAGGAAAGACTGCTATAACTTCAAGAGCGAGCCAGAAAGCTTTTATGCTTAAGATTTAATTAAGATTTATTGCTAACATATAAACTATTCTTATGAACAAAGGCTACAGAAAAGACATGTACCCTATCCATGTCTCATTATTATGGTTCTCTTCCCGAGAGAAATGAAAGCTCATGTATTGGAGAGACTAACCCTTCCTCAAACTCCAGATTAGATCTGAATGGCCCCAGAGTAATTAGAGAAGGTCATATTTTGTGGTTATAGAGAAGTACACATTTTATGTCAAAGGTAGACAAGGAAAGTTGGTGTACTTCCAATGGTTACTACGCAGAGTAAGAGAAGTTCCTGTTCTTTCACAAATATACTAATTACATGCAAGTCCAGAGAAGGATGCATTTGGATTGGCTCAGTAACTTTGATCCTTGTGCTACCACATGAAAATACTTGTCACATTTGGCTGCTGCTCCTGACTGCGGCCAACTGACCTTTATCAGTTAAAAAGATATATTTGAACCAGATCAAGGTAAAATATGAATACTATGTCAAGAAGTTTTAACTTCATTCAGAGGTATTGACAGATTTTTGAAATGAAGTGATATGCTATAAACTATACTCTAGGAGAATTAGGACAGCAGAGCCACACAATTTGTAGTGGAAGGAAATAAAACTTGAGGGAGAAGGGTTAATTAAGAGGTTATGGTAGCACTAGTAAGAAGTAATTAGAAGTTCTGGGGGTGGAGTCTAGATTGCTGAGTAAAGTCAGGAAGCTGCTCTAGCTCTCCCAGTTTCCCTCGAAAACCACATGAAATCAAGCTTCTGAACAGTTTGATGGAAGAAAACCACTCTTCAATTCAAGATAAAGTGAAAACACTTCAAGAAAGTTCAGTCCTTCTTGAAGTGTTTTCAGCTTATCTTGAATTGAAGAGTGGTTCAGTCTCATGAGGTGAAAAGGGTGTTCAGTTGCTGTGTTCAATGATCTCTTGGTTCTGCTCATTTAGCACCAGTTCATGCAAGTCTCTCCAGACCTTTCTGAAATTATCCTGCTGATCATTTCTTATATTCCATAACATTCATATACCATAATTTATTTAGCCATTCTCCAACTGATGGGCATCCACACAGTTTCATTTTCTTGCCACTACAAAAAGGTCTGCCACAAACATTTTTGAACATGTGAGTCCTTTTCCCTCTTTTAAGATCTCTTTGGGATATAAGCCGAGTAGAAATACTGCTGGATCAAAGGGTATGCACAGTTTGATAACTCTTTGTCATAGTTCCAAATTGCTCTCCAGAATGGTTGAATCAGTTCACAACTTCACCAACAATGTTTTAATGTCCCAGTTTCCATCCCCTCCAACACTTGTCATTACCTTTTCCTGTTATCTTGGCCAATTAAATTTTTTTTTCTTTTTTTTTAATTGAAGCTTTTTATTTGCAAAACATTGTATGGGTAATATTTCAACACTGACCCTTGCAAAGCTTCCCATTAACAAATCCCCCCACCCCCACCCCTCCTCTAGATAGCAGGAAGTCTACTACATGTTAATTATGTTAAAATACTTGACAAATCTAATATGTGTATACATATTTTTACAGTTATCTTGCTGTGCAAGAAAAGTCAGATCTACAAGAAAAAAATTCTGAGAAGGGAAACATAATGCAAGCAAACATCAAGAGAGCGTATGAAAATGTTATGTTGTGGTCCACATTTCATATACCTCTCTCTGGGTGTATATAGCTTTCTTCACTGAACAATTGGAATTGTTTTGAAACATTTCATTGTTGAAGAGAGCCATGTCCATCAGAATTGATCATCATATAGTCTTGTTGTTGCCGTGTACAATGATCTCCTGGTTCTGCTCATTTCGCTCAGCATCAGTTCATGCAAGTCTCTCCAGGCCTCTCTGAAATCATCCTGCTGGACATTTCTTATAGAACAATAACATTCCATGACATTCATATACCACAATTTATTCAGTCATTCTCCAATTGATGGGCATCTATTCAGTTTCCAGTTTCTAGCCATCACAGAAAGGGCTACCACAAACATTCTTGCACATATGGGGCTCTTTCCTTCCTTTAAGATCTCTTTGGGATATAAGTGCAATAGAAACACTGCTGGGTCAAAGGGTATGCACAGTTGGATAACTTTTTGAGCATAGTTCCAAATTGCTCTCCAGAATGGTTGAATCCATTCACAGTTCCACCAACAATGTATCAGTGTCCCAGTTTTCCCACATCCCTCCAACATTTGTCTTTGTCTTTTCCTGTCATTGTAGCCAATCTGACTGGTATGTATTGGTATCTCAAAGTTGTCTTAATTTGCATTTCTCTGATCAATAGTGATTTAGAACATTTTCTCATATGATTAGAAATAGTTTTAATTTTTTCATCTGAAAATTGTCTGTTCATATCCTTTGACCATTTATCTATTGGAGAGTGGCTTGAATTCTTATAAATATGAGACAATTGTCAATATATTTTAGAAATGAGGCCTTTATCAGAACCCTTAAATGTAAAGATGATTTCCCAATTTATTGCTTCCTTCCTAATATTATCTGCATTAGTTTTGTTTGTACAAAAACTTTTTAACTTAATATAGCCAAAATTATCTATCTGTTGTTCACTTAAGAGTTCCAGTTCTTCTTTGGACACAAATTTATTCCTTCTCCATAGGTCTGATAGGTAAACTATCCTATGTTCCTCTAATTTGCTTAGAATATCACTCTTTATATCTAAATCATGAACCTATTTAGCTCTTATCTGGGTCTGTGGTATTAGGTGTGGGTCAAGCCCTAATTTCTTCCATACTAGTTTCCAATTTTCCCAGCAATTTTTGTTGAATAGTGAGTACTTAATCCAAGAGCTGGGATCTTTGGGTTTATCAAACACTAGATTGCTAGAGTTATTGCTTAGTTTGTCCTGTGATCCTATCCTATTCCACTGATTGACTACTCTATTTCTTAGCCAGTACCAAATGGTTTTGATGACAGCTGCTTTATAATATAGTTTTAGATCTGGTACAGCAAAGCCACCTTCATCAGTATTTTTTTTTTCATTAATTCCCTTCAAATTCTTGACCTTTTGTTCTTCCAAATGAATTTTGCTACTATTTTTTCTAGATCTGTAAAATAATTTCTTGGGAGTTTGATTGGTATGACACTAAATAAGTAAATTAGTTTGGGTAGTATTGTCATTTTTATTATATTCACTCAGCATACCCATGAGCACTTGATGCTTTTCCAATTGATTAGGTCTGACTTTATTTGTGTGGAAAGTGTTTTGTAGTTTAGTTCCTGACTTTTCCTTGGTAGATAGATTCCCAAATATTTTATACTATCAACAGTCATTTTGAATGGAATTTCTTTTTGTATCTTTTGCTGCTGAACTTTGTTGGTAATATATAAAAATGCCGCTGATTTATGTGGATTTATTTTGTATCCTGCAACTTTGCTAAAGTTGTGAATTTTTTCTAGTAATTTTTTAGTTGAATCTCTAGGGTTCTCTAAGTACACCATAATATCATCTGCAAAGAGTGATAATTATGTTTCCTCATTACCGACTCTAATTCCTTTAATCTCTTTTTCTTCTTACTGCCAAAGCTAACATTTCTAATACAATATTAAATAGTAACGGTGACAGTGGGCAGCCTTGTTTCACTCCTGATCTTACTGGGAATAGTTCTAGTTTGTCCCCATTATATATGATGCTTGCTGATGGTTTTAAGTAGGTGCTACTGATCATTTTAAGGAAAAGCCCATTTATTCCTATACACTGGTGTTTTTAATCAGAATGGGTGTTGGATTTTATCAAATGCTTTTTCTGCATCTATTGAGATAATCATATGATTTTTGTTAGTTTGGTTATTAATATAATTGATTATATTGATAATTTTCCTAATATTGAACCATCCTTGCATTCCTGATATAAATTCTACTTGGTCATAGTGTATTATCCTGGGGATGACTTTCTATAATCTCATTGCTAATATCTTATTTAAAAATTTTGCATCAATATTCATTAGGGAAATTGGTCTATAGTTTTCTTTCTCTGTTTTTAACCTACCTGGTTTAGCTATCATTACCATATCTGTATCATGGAAGGAATTTGGTAGTACACCCTTCTTTCCCTATTTTTTCAAATAGTTTATATAATATTGGAATTAATTGTTCTTTGAATGTTTGGTAGAATTTACATATAAATCCATCTGGCCCTTGAGATTTTTTCCTAGGGAGCTAATAGCTTGTTCTATTTCTTTTTCTAAAATGGGGCTATTTAAATAATTTATTGCCTCTTCTGTTAATCTGGGCAATCTATATTTTTGTAGATATTCCTCCATTTCATTTAGATTATCTAATTTATTGGCATAAAGTTGGGCAAAGTAACTCCTAGTTATTACTCTAATTTCCTCTTCATTGGAGGAAAGTTCTCCCTTATCATCTTTGAGACTAACAATTTGATTTTCCTCTTTCCTTTTTCTAATCAAATTAACTAAAGGCTTATCTATTTTGTTGGTTTTTTCCATAATACCAACTCTTAGTTGTATTTATTAATTCAATAGTTTTCTTATTTTCAATTTTATTAATCTCCCCTTTTATTTTAAGAATTTCTAATTTGGTACTTAATTGAGGGTTTTTAATTTGCTCTTTTTTCTAGCTTTTTTAATTGTAAGCCCAATTCATTGATCTCTTTCTCTGTTTTATGTAAGTAAGCATGTAGAAATACACATTTACCTCTTATAACCACTATGGCCGTATCCCAAAAATTTTGGTCTGTTGTCTCATTATTGTCATTCTCCTGAATGAAATTATTGTGTCTATTATTTGCTCTTTTACCCATTCATTCTTTAAAATTAGTTTATTTAATTTCTAATTAACTTTTGGTCTACTTTCTCCTGGCCTTATATTACATGTGATTTTTATTGCATCATGATCTGAAAAGGATGCATGTATTATTTCTGCCTTTCTGCATTTGATTTTGAGTTTTTTATGCCCTAACACATGATCAGTTTTTGTATAAGTTCCATGAACTCCTGAGAAAAAAGTAAACTCCGTTCTGTCTCCATTCAGTTTTCTCCAAAGATCTATCATACCTAACTTTTCTAATATTTTGTTTAGTTCCCTAACTTCTTTCTTATTTATTTTGTGGTTTGATTTATGTAATTCTGAGAGAGCAAGGCTGAGATGCTCCACTCATATAGTTTTGCTGTCTATTTCTTCTTGCATCTCTATTAATTTCTCCTCTAGGAATTTGGATGCTATACCACTCAGTACATATAGTACATAAATATTGATATTATTTCATTATCTATGGTACCTTTAAGTAGGATGTGGTTTCCTTCCTTATCTTTAATTTTGCTTTTGCATGATCTGAGATTAAGATTGCTACTATTGTTTTTTTTTTTTACCTCAGCTGAAGCATAATAGATTCTCCTCCAGCCTATTTACCTTTACTCAGTTATTTGTATCACTCTGCTTTAAATGTGTATCTTGTAAATAAAATACTGTACAATTCTGGCTTTTAATCTATTCTGCTATGCACTTCCTATTTTGGGGAGAGTTCATTCCATTCACATTCACAGAGAAATTTACTGATTCTGTATTTCCTGCCATCTTGTTTACTCCCAGTTCTACATTTCTCTTTCGCCTTTCCCTCTTCCCCAGTATTTTGTCACTGATCATCTCCTCCCTCAAACAGTCCTGCCCTTTTGCAGCCCCTTCCCCTTTCTTTTACCTTTTCCCTTCTACTCTTCTCCCTCCTATTAACCTCCCCCTTTCCTTTCTCCCTTCCCCTCCTACTTCATTATAGGGTAAGACAAACTTCTCTGTAATGCTAAATGCGTTTGATATTCTCTCTTTGAGCCAAATCTGATGCGAGTAAGATTTGCACAATGCTCATTTCCTCCCCTCTTTCCCTCATTTGCAATAGGATTTTTTTTGCCTCCTCATGATATATAATTTACCCCATTTTAACTCCATTTTCCTCTTTTTCCAGTTGAATCACCTTTCCTACTCTAGTTTCTTTTTTTAAAAAATCATCACAATAAAATCAAATTATTTTTGCACCCTTTAAGTATATCCATAACAGAGATATAGATCTAAAGAGTTAAATATATCATCTTTCCATATAGGGACATAAGCTTTTTAACTTTAAAAAAAGTTATTTTTTCTTTCCTTTTGCCTTTTTTATGCTTCTCTTGAGTTCTGTATTTTAAGATCAAATTTTCTATTGAGCTCTGGTCTTTCCATCAGAAATAGATGGAATTCACCTGTTTCATTGAACTTCCATCTTCCCCCCTGAAAGAAGATACTCAATTTTATTCATAGTTGATTCTTGTCTGTAATCCAAATTCCTTTGCATTTCAGAACATCAGATTCTATATCCTTCAATTTTTTTTTAAAGTGGAATCTGCTAGGTCCTGGGTAATCCTGATTGTGGTTCCTTGATATTTGAATTATTTCTTTTTGACTGCTTTCAATATTTTCTCTTTGATTTGATAATTCTAATATTTAGCTATGATGTTCCTTGGAGTTTTCATTTTGGAGTCTCTTTCAGCAGGTGATCAATGAATTCTTTCAATGGCTATTTTACCCTCTGGTTCTAGGACATTAAGGCAGTTTTCCTTAATGATTTCCTAAAAGATACTGTCTAAGCTCTTTTTTTTTCATCATGCTTTTCAGGAAATCCAATAATCTTTAGATTGTCTCTCCTAGTTCTATTTTCCAGGTCAATTGTTTTTCCGATGAGGTATTTTATATTTTCTTCATTTGTTTTTGTTTTGTTTGACTGATTTTTGAAGTCTCATTGAGTCATTCACATCTATTTGTTCAGTTCTAAATTTTAGTGAATTATTCTCTTCAGTTAGCTTTTTTATCTCCTTTTTCATTTGGTCAATTGAGGTATTTTGTTTGTTTCATTTTTTTTTCCATTTCACAAATTCTGTTTTTCAATGAACTGGTTTCTTTTTCATATCTATTTTCTAAGGAGTTACATGCTTATTCCATTTCATCAAATCTATTTTTAAAAAAGTTATTACCTTTTACATTTCATCAATCTATTTTTAAGGAGTTTTCTTCAGATAATTTCTGTCTTTCCTTTTCCATACCCTCTTGCAAAGATTTCCTTTCCTTTCCCCATTTGTGTTCTAACTCTCTTTTAAGGTTCTTTTTGAATTCTTCTAGGAGAACCTTGTGAAATGGGAACCAACTCATATCACTTTTTGGAGCTGCATCTAGAGCTTACTTGCCTTTACGATCCTCAGGGTATGAAGTCTGTTCGTCTCTTTCTCCATAAAAGCTGTCTATGGTCAGAGTTCTTTTTCTTTTTTGCTCATTTTTTTTGAAGGTTGAGGTCTACTCTTAAGGCAAAGGGGAGACAGGCACTTTAGTTTGCCTTGGGTTGGTGTTACTGACTGACTTCTGATTCTGGGTAGGCATGGCCAGGTCCTATTTGCTAGGATTCAGGGGCTCACACTTTGCCTTTTGTATTTGCTTTGAGTATATCACAGAAATCTTTGAACCACTGCCTTCTAAACAGGACAGAGTAGCCTAAGAGCCTCACAGTAGATTTCTTGGTGCTTGGACATTGGAATGGCTGGACTCCCTGCCCTACAATCTGGGCTCAGGAGTTTCTCCCCCTGCCCAATTGAAATACACCTTTTCTGAACTTCTTCCAAAATATCTTCTTCTGAGAATTTGTTGTACTCCAAATATTTGTGGATTCTATCACTCCAAAACCAGTTCAGAGGCTTAATCTGCTATTGATTTGAGAGCTCAGAGGAGGTCAGATAGAGACATGTTTACTCTGTGACATTTTGGCTTCACCCTACAATTGTGTCTTTTAACAAACCGTATATTCTTTTGATTATCTGTTAAGACATAAATGATATAATTTCTTTTGAAAATTTTCATTTCTTGTCATGTCCTATTCCCGTTGAATCTTCTTGAAAAAATATTCCTATTATTTTAACAGGAGGCTTTTGTATAGTGTGTAAGCCTTTAGCTTCTTAAATTTTGAACACTATTTTTTAAGTTTTGTCATATTTCCCTGTGCTCACCTTATACTGAATGCCCCAGATATTAATGAATATTATATTCATTATAATGTTAATATTATATTAATATATATAATATTAATAATTTATAATCATTAACAAATAAATATTCTTTATATATTTATATATTTTGTATATTATATATTATATATATATTATATATACTTATGTGTATATATATAATATTATATATTATATATGTAATAAAATATATTAATTTGATATAATGATAATTTGAGAATCTTGCCAGCTTTTCAAAGATTTTCTTTACTTCTTTGTCCTATACAATAAATGTTAGCAGATAAGATATAATTATCTTCATAATGATAATTTTTATTCATATTCATCAAGAAAAATGCAAGGCAAGATGGCCAAGCATTCTACAAGGATCTTTCTTGTCACCTTTGATGAATGGTAAAAGCAACTGTTCTAGTTTCTTGATTTTGCTATCCAAAGAAAGCAAGGTTCCTTTTAATTACTTTTTTTTCCCTTTTTTTGTTTATTTGTTTTTATGCCAAGATTATCAAGAGTAATATTACCAAGTAAAATTACCAAGAGTAATATCAATTATCTCACTAAATATTCTGACTATGTCATTGACTATAGTTCTAATATATATAGTACCAACAATTAAATTAACAATCATATATAGACTAAAATTAATAACTCCCCTTCTGGTCCTCTGCCAGCATCACAACAGATGCCATTAAATTTGTTGTTGTTGTTGCAGAGGTGCTTTGTTGAATACTCATCACCCAATGACCAATCTTTTGGTTTTTAGTATTTACTATTTTGCTAGGCTGGTCCTCACATAGGAGATCATATGTCACTAAAGTAATCTTTAATGTTTTTCTTCTAATCTTCAAGAACCTAGAAATGCCAATACAGCATGATATAATTTTGGAGTAGGACTTTAGAGAAAAAGTAGCTGGGGAAGAAATCTGACCTAAATTTCATGAATCCAACTATTTGTAATTTCAAATTTCACCATTTAATATAATTCCTAACTCTTTGCTGCCAATGTCCCTTCTCTAACCATCTGTCTATACCTTTGCTATTGTTATTTTCTTTTTGTAACATGAGGAAAAACTGAAAGGTTGCCTTGTAAAATAAAATAGCCTAAGTCTTAATGGTGGATATATATTTAAATCTTATAGAGAGGGAATTTCTTTACTATGTAATAAAAAATAAACATGAGTTTTGCCACAGTTGTTTAAGATGTTGCCCCAAAATAAGTTTTTCTTTGTCTATTGTATTTTCATTTTTTTGTTTATTTCTCAATAAACCATAATTTGAGATGATGACTCTGACTGCTAGATAAATGGGAAATCAGCATTTGATACTGGAAGACCAAATGAACAGTAATATTAAAAATCATGGAAGATTATATATCTAGCAAGGTCACTGGAAAATGGTGGTCATAAATTCATTACTGTTGAACATTTTACTGTTTAGCCCATTGATGGCATTGCTCTTGGAGTTTTGGAAATTTATATAATGTACGTGGGTTCTGGGTGGGGCACTAATACAAAGAATAAAATAATCCATTATCCCAAAGAATTCATATTCTACCTGTTTTTTCTCTCTTATTAGTATTTTATTTTCTTCAATTACCTGTAAAGATAGTCTTTCATATTCCATCTGGTGACAAATGTATATATGTACAGAATAAATATCAAATAAATATAAGGTAGGGATAGAGGAACTAGCAATTGGATGTGGGAGAGGAAAGAAGAAAGTCCTAACATAGAAGTTAGTGTTTGAACTGAATGTTAAAGGAAGAGAGAAAGGTGAGCAGAGAATATAATACAGGCATGGATAATGACCATGCAATACTCCAATATTGAGGGAGGGGCAAGATGGAATGACATATCCAGGACTCAAGAGAAATCCAGTTTGAAGCAGAGAGTGTAGGAAAATCAGTAATGTGTCATGCTAATCCTGTAATGTACAGACAAATTTTGGCCAGAATGTAAAGATTTTTAAAAACCATCAAAGAGAATTCTATGGCTATTCTCTATTAATCTGTTCAACATTACTCCTATGAACAAAAGAAAGCTATTATAGTTTACTGAATAGTGAATTAAATTGCTAGATCATTACTTGAGAAAAATCATTTTGCAGATGTGTGGAAACTAGATTTGAACGAGGAAAGATTTGAGCCAGGAAGACCAGTTAAGTGATCGTTGAAGAAATCTGAATGAGAAGGTGATAAAATGAGGGCTGTATAAGCAAAGAGAAGAATTCATATGAAAGACATGCTCTTAAGACAGAAATGGCAAGATTTGGCAATTAGAGATTACATGGAGTAAGGGAG
The DNA here is from genome assembly GCA_023553655.1 of Myrmecobius fasciatus. NCBI lineage: Eukaryota > Metazoa > Chordata > Mammalia > Dasyuromorphia > Myrmecobiidae > Myrmecobius > Myrmecobius fasciatus. The sequence continues at coordinate 391,667 of JAJPUD010000136.1, forward strand.
TTTGAGTAACTGAAGATAACACGAAGGATACCATCCTGACACTGTCTTTTTGTACCTTTACACCACACAAGAAAACAGAAGAGTGGTGTTTTCTTCAGGAGAAATAGAAAGAAGTTAAGAAAGGTAGGTTAAAAAAGGGCCATAAACCAGATGGATTTACATGTGAATTTTACCAAACATTCAAACAACAATTAATTCCAATACTATATAAACTATTTGAAAAAATAGGGAAAGAAGGTGTACTACCAAATTCCTTCTATGACACAGATATGGTGCTGATAGCTAAACCAAGTAGGGAGAAAACTGAGAAAGAAAACTATAGACCCATTTCCCTAATGAATATTGATGCAAAAATTTTAAATAAGATTTTAGCAACAAGATTACAGAAAGTTATCTTCAGGATAATACATCTTGACCAAGTAGGATTTATACCAGGAATGCAGGGCTGGTTCAATATTAGGA